>OX246739.1:52302552-52560052 GCA_945910005.1 Isoperla grammatica
GGCGTTGCAGATGCTCAGGACCGTCAGGGTGAGTGGCGTGGCGACGTGCTGCAGGCGTTGCAGATGCTCAGGTCTGTCAGGGTGAGTGGCGTGGCGACGTGCTGCAGGCGTTGCAGATGCTCGGGACCGTCAGGGTGAGTGGCGTGGCGACGTGCTGCAGGCGTTGCAGATGCTCGGGACCATATGGTAAGTGGCGTGGCGACGTGCTGCAGGCGTTGCAGATGCTCGGGACCGTCAGGGTGAGTGGCGTGGCGACGTGCTGCAGGCGTTGCAGACGCTCAGGACCGTCAGGGTGAGTGGCGTGGCGACGTGCTGCAGGCGTTGCAGATGCTCGGGACCGTCAGGGTGAGTGGCGTGGCGACGTGCTGCAGGCGTTGCAGATGCTCAGGTCTGTCAGGGTGAGTGGCGTGGCGACGTGCTGCAGGCGTTGCAGATGCTCGGGACCGTCAGGGTGAGTGGCGTGGCGACGTGCTGCAGGCGTTGCAGATGCTCAGGACTGTCAGGGTGAGTGGCGTGGCGACGTGCTGCAGGCGTTGCAGACGCTCAGGACTGTCAGGGTGAGTGGCGTGGCGACGTGCTGCAGGCGTTGCAGATGCTCGGGACCGTCAGGGTGAGTGGCGTGGCGACGTGCTGCAGGCGTTGCAGATGCTCAGGTCTGTCAGGGTGAGTGGCGTGGCGACGTGCTGCAGGCGTTGCAGATGCTCGGGACCGTCAGGGTGAGTGGCGTGGCGACGTGCTGCAGGCGTTGCAGATGCTCAGGTCTGTCAGGGTGAGTGGCAGGGCGACGTGCTGCAGGCGTTGCAGATACTCGGGACCGTCGAGGTGAGTGGCGTGGCGACGTGCTGCAGGCGTTGCAGATGCTCAGGACCAGGGTGAGTGGCGTGGCGACGTGCTGCAGGCGTTGCAGATGCTCGGGACCGTCAGGGTGAGTGGCGTGGCGACGTGCTGCAGGCGTTGCAGATGCTCGGGACCGTCAGGGTGAGTGGCGTGGCGACGTGCTGCAGGCGTTGCAGATGCTCGGGACCGTCAGGGTGAGTGGCGTGGCGACGTGCTGCAGGCGTTGCAGATGCTCGGGACCGTCAGGGTGAGTGGCGTGGCGACGTGCTGCAGGCGTTGCAGATGCTCGGGACCGTCAGGGTGAGTGGCGTGGCGACGTGCTGCAGGCGTTGCAGACGCTCAGGACCGTCAGGGTGAGTGGCGTGGCGACGTGCTGCAGGCGTTGCAGACGCTCAGGACTGTCAGGGTGAGTGGCGTGGCGACGTGCTGCAGGCGTTGCAGATGCTCGGGACTGTCAGGGTGAGTGGCGTGGCGACGTGCTGCAGGCGTTGCAGATGCTCGGGACCGTCAGGGTGAGTGGCGTGGCGACGTGCTGCAGGCGTTGCAGATGCTCAGGTCTGTCAGGGTGAGTGGCGTGGCGACGTGCTGCAGGCGTTGCAGATGCTCGGGACCGTCAGGGTGAGTGGCGTGGCGACGTGCTGCAGGCGTTGCAGATGCTCGGGACCGTCAGGGTGAGTGGCGTGGCGACGTGCTGCAGGCGTTGCAGATGCTCGGGACCGTCAGGGTGAGTGGCGTGGCGACGTGCTGCAGGCGTTGCAGATGCTCAGGTCTGTCAGGGTGAGTGGCGTGGCGACGTGCTGCAGGCGTTGCAGATGCTCAGGACCGTCAGGGTGAGTGGCGTGGCGACGTGCTGCAGGCGTTGCAGATGCTCGGGACCGTCAGGGTGAGTGGCGTGGCGACGTGCTGCAGGCGTTGCAGATGCTCAGGTCTGTCAGGGTGAGTGGCGTGGCGACGTGCTGCAGGCGTTGCAGATGCTCAGGACTGTCAGGGTGAGTGGCGTGGCGACGTGCTGCAGGCGTTGCAGATGCTCGGGACCGTCAGGGTGAGTGGCGTGGCGACGTGCTGCAGGCGTGGCAGATGCTCGGGACCGTCAGGGTGAGTGGCGTGGCGTCGTGCTGCAGGCGTTGCAGATGCTCGGGACCGTCAGGGTGAGTGGCGTGGCGACGTGCTGCAGGCGTTGCAGATGCTCGGGACCGTCAGGGTGAGTGGCGTGGCGACGTGCTGCAGGCGTTGCAGATGCTCAGGTCTGTCAGGGTGAGTGGCGTGGCGACGTGCTGCAGGCGTTGCAGATGCTCAGGACCGTCAGGGTGAGTGGCGTGGCGACGTGCTGCAGGCGTTGCAGATGCTCAGGACCGTCAGATGAGTGGCGTGGCGACGTGCTGCAGGCGTTGCAGATGCTCGGGACTGTCAGGGTGAGTGGCGTGGCGACGTGCTGCAGGCGTTGCAGATGCTCGGGACCGTCAGATGAGTGGCGTGGCGACGTGCTGCAGGCGTTGCAGATGCTCGGGACTGTCAGGGTGAGTGGCGTGGCGACGTGCTGCAGGCGTTGCAGATGCTCGGGACCGTCAGGGTGAGTGGCGTGGCGACGTGCTGCAGGCGTTGCAGATGCTCAGGTCTGTCAGGGTGAGTGGCGTGGCGACGTGCTGCAGGCGTTGCAGATGCTCGGGACCGTCAGGGTGAGTGGCGTGGCGACGTGCTGCAGGCGTTGCAGATGCTCGGGACTGTCAGGGTGAGTGGCGTGGCGACGTGCTGCAGGCGTTGCAGATGCTCAGGACCGTCAGGGTGAGTGGCGTGGCGACGTGCTGCAGGCGTTGCAGATGCTCGGGACCGTCAGGGTGAGTCGCGTGGCGACGTGCTGCAGGCGTTGCAGATTTTCAGGACCGTCAGGGTGAGTGGCGTGGCGACGTGCTGCAGGCGTTGCAGATGGTCGGGACCGTCAGGGTGAGTGGCGTGGCGACGTGCTGCAGGCGTTGCAGATGCTCAGGACCGTCAGGGTGAGTGGCGTGGCGACGTGCTGCAGGCGTTGCAGATGCTCGGGACCGTCAGGGTGAGTCGCGTGGCGACGTGCTGCAGGCGTTGCAGATTTTCAGGACCGTTTGGGTGAGTGGCGTGGCGATCCAAGGAAGGCGTTGTTGCTGAAATAAACAGAGTCGTAATTAAAACAATAACAGATAAAATTCACGTTACGTCAAAATGTCATAAAAAATAAGAAGTAGCCTACTAATTGATACTATTTATCTACAGATGTAGCATAGTAACTAAATAATGCACTATAAATCTTTCTAATGCCCACACTTGGCTTTATGCAATCATGCTGGATCTGGTCTACCAATTTTAGATACTTAGTTATTTATTAACTTCTATTGACACTTCCATGCAACAAAATATTCCCAATAAAGAATTAAAAAATGTGACATTTTAGTGAAACTATACACACTGGCAGTTGTAACATGTCGGCTTATCCAAGTAGGCCTATTGTTAATTAAGATAACTCTCCTTATTCCTACTATTGGACAGGGCTGTATTGGACTCCGTATTATGCAGAGAAAGCCTAGGACGGGGTCAGTATTGTAGCGTGGGGTTACCAAGAGTTGAGAAAATATACAGGAATGAGGCCCCAGGTTGCCGACTGTTTTCTCCCGTCTCCAGTTTAGCAAGTTGTCGTGTTGTTGCAGGTGGAGGAGACGCGTCGTGGTGCCTTCGTCAAGCTTGCCAAGAATTGGGCGAACGCATCCGACCGCGACAAGACTCACAACCCTGGTGAGTGAGTTGTTGCCAACAGTGTAATGTTTTTGGGGCGGTCCCTACATCAACCTTAACCATAATGATACTAAAATCTGGAGCTGAAACAAACATACAGTCCTACTATTCGTTAATAGCACAAAGTACCTGATTTTAGGATTTGAAACAAGTGTTGAATGTGAGCACAGAATGTACTCAATGGTTTCCACCGAATGAATGAATGGCCGTTTGGTTCCAGAAGTAGCCGCCGACAATCTCTATGAGAGATACAGTGAATACCTGAAGGATTTCATTAGCCAAGGATCGTCTAAGCTGATGTTCGAGACTGGACCCCCCAAACCAGACACCCCACCGAAGGTAGGAACGCTTAGTTGACACTGCTTCGCTCTTATGTGTGGTTCCAACATATTCAGGGCTGGAGTAGTGAAGGTATTGACCCTTGTTCCAGGCAAGATCCAAGACCAGCTGGTAGCGTGGTCGCTGCCTGACGGACGGCGACAGTATGTCGTTGGCCACATCAACCGGGTTCCTGCTCGGGCCCATCTTGGCCATGTTCTTGGTCGGCGGCTACGTGATCGAGTCTAGTTACGTGTGAGCTTACCGACATCAATTTTCTAACAGAACAAGAGTAACATATGTTTTGCTTTATTATTGCTGCATAGGATGACAAAGGAAAAGGTAATAATACATGTAGATTCATTTTTATAATGATTTTACTATCTACATTTATTCATTTAATGTACCGGTAGTTCTCACATGGTATCCCGTGCTTTACACGATATTAAATAGGAATGTCAACGATAATCGCATATCGATGAATATCGATAATATCGTACATCGATATTATCGCAATATGGCTAGCCATATCGCGATAATCGGACAATATTAAATGCTGGGCGATATCCCGATAATCGAGGCGACTTGATTTCATATTTGAACTTGGCGCCTGCTCAACGTTAGCCGAGCGACCACCGACCAGCCGTCGAGTGCCCTCGTTTGATGTAGCCGCAGGAAAACTATTCGCCACTACCCTCCTCCCCCACCCCCCTCACATATGACGCAATGTTAAAAAGTAATATTAGTGCTTATTTCATAATATCGCGGCGATATATCGCGATAAAAATTGAAAATTCAATATCGAGACGATATTTTTTTGTGCTGATATTATCGCGATAAATCGTGATAATTTTGTATTGTTGTTGCGATTATCGATATGGAATTTCATATTGTTTGACATTCCTAATATTAAAGCATTGACGTGGTTTCTATTTGATAAGTACCAGTACAGTAGGTTATAATTTATTTCTTGTATTTTCATGAATGACCACAGGTACCTAGAACTTTGGAGATTTTTGTAGTGTGAAGTCATTTCGTTACCTAGATACTTGCTCGCCTGCTTGCTTGTGTTTGTGTGTAATACGAAATGAAGTTCATAGGTACCAGTAGCATTGATAAGCATAACAGTGCTGTGAGTGTGGTAGCCGAATCTGTATGCCCATCTAATGGTAGATTAGCATTGCAACATCGCTCTGGAGGGATATCCAACTGTGGCACTTGGTTGCAGATGGACTTCAGGCACAGGTTAGAGTCAACACTACTTTGTGTGCATACCACTTCCTGGGTGCCTAAAACTATCACTTTATTCTGTGACTATTACCACGGAGTCAACATATGACCCTTTCATTGTTTCTAGGTTTAATAACACTGATAAAGCTGAAAAGCAATAGTCATTAGTCAGAAAATAGTATCGGAAAAGACGAGCACGAAAATCAGGGAGACTATTTTCCGCATCAGACTCTTCTCTCTGATGACCTTCATCTTTGTGCTGGTAGTACAACTCACACTGTGAACTTTTATATTGTCACTTATAAATCATTTTGATGGTCAGATATCCTCTGTTCTTCTGCATTTACTGTATTTTTTGTTGACAGACTGCAGGTTTGAGGTATTTGAACTAGTTGCAAGCTTAGGTCTACCCCAAACCTGTGGTTCGTCGACCATCGACATTCCCGAGTGGAATGAATGTGTAAAGTGGCCCCAATGTGTTTGCGCACTCTGCCGGCTCACACACCACAACTACATTCTCTCGCAACAGCTACTCGGTCTTCATTTATCTAAAATAAATAGTACAATTTTATAGGATTACTGCATCCAAATGATTTAAATCTGTTGTTCGCACACCCCTAGACGACTCCATCTTAGGCTCAGTTTAAATATATGGACAAGAAAATATTCCATAGAAGATAAATAAATGAATGGAGTTACATCAAGGGTGATAGGAGGGTGCCAAAATGCTGAGGCAATGTAATTGCGTGAAAGAAATAGGATGCCAACAGCTCACCTCAGACGAGTGATGATGTAGAGGTGTGAAATTATAGCATTAATTTTATGGATTTGTAGCATTAATAATTTGAAAAATAGAATTTATAGCATACTGCAGGTCCGCCGTTTTTACGGATATTATCTGTTTTAACGGATATTAGGTGTGGAAAACGGACAGCAGGATTTTTACAGTCATTTACGGATTTTTCCAAAATATTGTATTTCGCGGATTTGAATTTCGCGGGTAACATTAATGTTTGAAGGCGATCGATAAAGAAGTCCATGACGTTATCGACTTTGCTACCGAAAGTATTCAATGACGCCGCGACCCGCTATAGTCCGCGCAGGCCGGTAAATAGTCCGCGCATAGTAATTTTCTCCGTGAAGTAGGCGGTAAACAGCTGTGATGCAAGACGCCACAGAACTCTCCCGCAGTAATGACAGCGCGTACTACCCAGCGACCAGCTCGCTACGCCCACAAGCAGGAATTCATTGTAGCTTCAAGGAAAGTAGCCGCAAAAATATCGTCACCTATTTTTTTTTTTTTTACAGATATTACTACCCGATTAAGATTCGAATTCTAAAAATGGATTCGGGTAATTTCTGGATCCGGGTAACCCGGGTACCCTATGACATCCCTAGTAAAAAGTATATTTTTTTAATATTAGACTTGCCGAGACCGATCAAAAAGGTAATTTCAAATTTATGGATATTTTCAGGATATTTGACCAACTCCAACAGGATTTAATTTTTTCCCTGGTGGCAGGCCTGGCATACTGTATAGGAGCCTATGGTTCTGTAAACAGCGATAATTAGCAAAAAATTAGTGTCGCAATAATTTTTTAAATTTGAGGGAGTTTGGGATAGGGAATTCAAAGAATGTACATACCACATATTATATATGGAAAGAAATGTACGAGATTTTTAGTTTGAATACTGATCAGTGACTAATTAATGATTATCAATGTACAAATAATTCAAACAAAATTGTAGGTATGAACCATCTATGTTATCAACATAAATGCTTTCAAAATGTATTGCCCATCTCAAGAATCTCGTAAATAACTGCCCCAGGCCAGCAGACGTTATCAAAATTCTATGTCGTCAACATTTTATACAAATGTGTATCAAGACAGGCTGTTCCGAATGTAAAATATTAGCATCAAAGTTGTGTCGGATTGCATTTCTTGCTTAAAAACTATAGGTAGATTCACTAGTGAGAAGTTCAAAATAACCTTGGACAAGACTTAGTGACAAGCGAGAGTTAATAAATAGCCGCAGGCTGCTAAATGTAAACAAATCTAACCACATGCAGAAGGCCATTTTAAATCTAAAATATATACAAGTAGTGCTTAACACTTTCATGAAACATATATGTAGGCCTAGATGTAAAAAGATCTAACCACAAGAAGTCGGAAAAGAATTAGACCATCTTAAATCCAAAATATATGTACAAGTTGATGTAACATGTACATGAAACAAATGTAGGCCTAGATGTAAAAACATCTAACCACAGGGAGTCAGAAAAGAATTCTTATCTTAACCTAAAATATAAAGAAGTCATACGTAGACCTATATGCGTAGAAAATGCATTAAACGAACAAGAATTATTCATTTAACGAGAGTCTACTTTGCCTACACATTGAAGGATAACATTACACATGTTTTGACAGTCTTTTCATTCATAGCAGTGCGACGGTCTATCAGGACGAAGTTGTAGCGACTAAAAAAACACTCTTCGTCAATGCTACTACCAGGTGCCCAGATGATTTTTAGGGCAGCTTCTGTGAACTCTGGGCTTGACGTTTTCATGGCCAGCAACATTTGCAATAGATCCACTTCACACTCCCCACGTACCTGGCTCACTAACTGGCAGTGGAAGTTGTGGTAATCTTCTACGAAAGAGTTTTGAGATATAAAACCAAAGGTGGCACACAGTTTTTTCTTATTTGCCTTAATGACTTAATTGTTTGGCTGGGTGGATTCAGCTGCCAAGCATTGGATTGATAAGCCCACCAGCTGTCTTTAGTAATTGTTGGTGGTACCTGTGGCCACGTGTGTCACTAGTTTCATGTAGCTCTTTTTGATTCTTAGCTGTCTTCTTCTCAAGTACGTTTGTCAGGGAATCCAGATAAAGTAGTGATTCCTGTGGAAATGCTCCATCTGAGTGAGAGACCTCTTGAGTGAGGTAGTCACACTTTGGAGTTGTTCCCACATGAGGTGTGCATATGGGTACCTCGATCCTTCCAGGGCTTCGATGAGGGTGATGAATAAATAAAAATAAAAATAATAATAATAATAATAATAATAATAATAATAATAATAATAATAATAATAGTAATAATAATAGTAATAATAATAATAATAATAATAATAATGATAATGATAATGATAATGATAATGATAATGATAATGATAATGATAATGATGATAATAATAATGATAATAATAATAATGATGATAATAATGATAATAATAATGATAATAATAATGATAATAATAATGATAATAATAATGATAATAATGATGATAATAATAATAATAATAATGATAATAATGATAATAATAATAATAATAATAATAATAATAATAATAATAATAATAATAATAATAATAATGATTATAATAATAATGATAATGATAATGATAATAATGATTATAATAATAATGATAATTGATAATGATAATGATAATAATAATAATTGATAATGATAATGATAATAATAATAATAATAATGATAATAATAATAATGATAATGATAATAATGCTAATGATAATAATGATAATAATGCTAATGATAATAATGATAATAATGATAATAATGCTAATGATAATAATGATAATAATGCTAATGATAATAATGCTAATGATAATAATAAAAATAATTCTTTATTTAGCTGACAACAGCTATTGCATTGCAATACATTACATATTTCACGTACACTACACACTATTCCACATTTTTTTTTAACAATATAAAATAATGGTATAAGTATTTTATCAATATAAATTCACTGCTGAAACTGAGCTCTATGTAAGAGATAATTTATCTAAAAACTAGCAACATTAATGGAATTAATAATTGGGAACAGACTTCAGATACAAATGTGACCTGTAGTTTTAATTTGTTAGCCATTGTTGCAGTTTTAAACTGTGCCCCTATGAAATCCAAACTGTTAAAGTGTCAATCTAGCATCAAGAAATTGCATTGGGCCAGGAAAAAAGAATTACAGTCAAACTTCGTTAGGACGTTCATTACTAGCACACTTTCACGATTAGGACGCATAGTTGTCTCCGCAACCCGTCATAAAATAGTTCATGTTTAGCGCCTTTGCCATAATTGGGTATGTTGCGAAAGCTGTTGAAAGTGCTAAAAGCATGCTTGGCCCGTACCGAAACCTATTGAATGTGGTTTACCCAGCATTCCGTAACGTGATTCGTGAGTATATTCAACATGTTGAATATGCCAGAGGTTTTCAGTTGAGCATTTTCAACAAGTGGTGGTTTTTGGCGGCATTTTAAAAACGCTCTATTGACAGACCTAGCCTTGGGCCTAACCTAAGTGTAAAATTGCGCCAAAATCATATGTTTTGCACATGTATTAGAGCCTAGTGTATTTAATTGATTTGACTTACACCACTATCAACCTTTTCAATTTTATTACATTGTGTGACAACTAATGTAGTGGGCGTGGCAAAACGACCTTGCGCCTATGCCAATGCTTGAGGTGTTCCGTAAGTATATCGTGCTTATAGATGCTTTAACGTGCTGAAGAATGCCAGGGGCAAAGCATTTTCAACAACTTACAGAACGCAGCCATTGGCAGAAGAGTGACATCCATTGCTGCAACCGGGAAGCATGTGTTTGAAAAGCGGGGGCGGAAATGCCGCTCTCTCGTATTTTTTTAAGCCCGTCCATAAGAGTGCCATGGTCTTTCAATTCTATTTCCCCCGCGGGCCGCTATTGCTCTCGCGGGCAAGAAGAAACAACTCCACTGGCTGCCTGCTGCGCCAAGCGTCACGTGTGCATGGAGGGGGAGGGGGAGGGGGGAGAGTTGGTTGAGATACTGTTTTTCGAAAACAAAAACGTATCCAACGTTTTGATTGCCGCGGGGGGAGGAGGGGGGGGGGCGTGAACATACAAATTCTGACGTGGCGTACAATTTATTCTGGGGGGATGCTAGGACTAAATAATGTTGCAAGTGAAATTATATGTATTTATAATTCACTTCCACTGTAAAATATCAAACTTTATCACGTTCACTATTTCTTGGCCACACCAAAACGTCCTAACTGAATTTCACTAATTACAAACACTAACATATTGAACTTATTTCTGCTAGGCCTATTGGGTGGTGTTTGGCTACTGAACCATTTGCTGCTGAGCTTAGGCCTAGTGTGGTCGTTGATCTAGACATAGTTGTGTGAAATGTGGCTTGGTTAGGCCAAGATATTCACAAACTTGTAAATGGTAAAACACTAGACCTGAGCACTTTTGGCTTATCCTGGACCTAAGATAACGATTACATAAGTTGACTTTTTCAAATTCTTTCGAAATGCAAGATGATCTAGCTTTTGCAACGGGATGTTGGCATTGAAGCTCATCTTCACCGGGTCGTTGATGAATGTCTTCTTTTCTGCCTTTGCCTTTTTATATTTTTCGTCAATAACGGGACTGATGCCTGCCTTTTGGGTGCCCTTTGTTGCTCAGTTCCTTTTTCATACGTGTCTTTCTTTTTTAAATAAGCTGCAGTTTTTATGGGTTTTTCTAGTGTATCTTTTTTTCCCACTCTAAACGCATATTAAATATTCCACACATTAAAATTGAAGTCACTGACATAAAACTTATGCTCCTTGTAGAGGTTTGCACGCTTATCAATTGTTACACTCTGTGTTCGTCCTATTTTGGTAACAACACGAGAACACGAACGTTGTAGAGACATAAGTTGGAACGTAGTAACCCCGCCTGCTTCCTGACTCACGTGACTATGACGCTGGTGGCTTATTGGCCGGTCGTGCTTTACGGGGGTGGTTTTTTTATCCAAGCCGTGTCCTGTGCGGAGACCTGGGGGAACCCAAGCTCTGAGTGCCTGTGCACTGACGGTTGTTTTCGTCTAGAATTTCCAAGAAACACGCGTTCCATACATTATCTCGCTCCGCTCGGCGGCAACTTATTACAAAGCAGTGAAAATAATATCACTTCCTTAAATCGCTCGTATTTCGCCTAAAACAACATTTATCGCTTTAAAATGCGTTTATCGCATTCATTCACAAAAATCGTTATTGTATTAAATGGTTTCAAATGACAAGAAACGAAAAAAAATATAAAAACGGTTTTTATTTTTTTGCGCATGCAATATGACATATGTCATGCTTCTAATGATAATTCACAATACAAAAACAGAGATACATAACGAAACAAAACGTATAAATAACATTTTCGGTCAACGGTCACCTTCGTCAGTACGGTAAGTGGAGAGAGAGAGAGAGAGCGAGAGAGAGAGAGAGAGAGAGAGAGAACAGAATTTGAAAACTTATATTAGTGAACTATATATGCATGGTGGAACTATATGCTGGTGATGATGAGGTAGGTAAGGAGTGGCGAGCGGGAGTGGAGAAGACTAAACGGATGTTAAGGTTCGGCTTGTGGCGGGATTTGCAGATCCATGCTAGCCAAGCTCCCACCTCCTTAGCTCTCCTGCTGAGATCGTTGGAGAGACTCATGTTGTGGGCACAGCACGAGTGGTAGGCCTATGCCATGTCCGT
This sequence comes from Isoperla grammatica, assembly GCA_945910005.1. Taxonomy (NCBI): domain Eukaryota; kingdom Metazoa; phylum Arthropoda; class Insecta; order Plecoptera; family Perlodidae; genus Isoperla; species Isoperla grammatica. The sequence goes on from OX246739.1 coordinate 52,314,220, forward strand.
GGGATGCAGTGCCACTGGTCTCTCCAAGTGTTATTCTCACATATCCTGCCTATGCCCATTCATTCTTGTGCAGAGTGTGTCTGTGGTGAGCCATGTGTATTCCACTGAGCAACAGGTGCATTACAGCTGGTAGACAAGGTTGCTGGTGCTGCAGTTGTTGTGGATGGGATAGGTTTTATTGGTGAGATGTGCTGTGAAGGTCTTAGCAGGTGGGTGCATGGTACAGGTCTTACACGTTGGGATGTTGTTTGAATGACGGGCTATGTCTCACCAACTGATCACTTAGCTACTGTTTAGGGACTGCAGCCCAACATCAAGCGTGTCCGCTCCGTGTAGCCAGACGAGAAAGACATCAATAAAGCGCCACCAGCATAGCGGCTTCAAGGGTTGGTTAGCTGAGAAGTTCCCATGAACAGGTTCGTATGCTGCCCATTGCAGTACCCTTTACCTAGTTGTAGTGGCGGTCAAGGAAGCGGAATTTGTTCATGGTAAGAACCATTTGCGCAAGGGAGAAGATGAGTTGAGTCGTGAAGTTGGTCCCTGGTTGACGCTTATTTAGCTTTCTAAGGCGGCTACGCTATGGCTTATAGGTATGGTAATATGTACAGAGATGACGTCAACGATGACTTGGATTGAGGTTTTAGGTAGGGATTGAGGTAGGGATACCTTTTGAGTCTCTCAAGGAAATCATACGAGTGTTTAATGTAAGAGCCCAATTCCTTTACCAGCGATCTGAGTTGGAAATCGACAAAGCCTGTAATCTTTCCAGTTGCCGCATCATAACTACAAACGTTGGCTTCCCTGGTTGCCGGGTTTGTGTTTCTTGTGGAATTGACAGAATTGACCGAGGCATATGGGGTGAGAAGGGTGAGCAGTCATAGTGGAATCAGAGATCTTGGGCCTGGCCGTGGTGGCAGGTATGGTACGATCGTGTCCCTGTGTTTCAGGGACAGATCAGTTTGAGCCGGCCAGTAAGTGTCTATGTCGGCCATTATAGTCAGGAGGGAAATCTGAAAAAGACCTCTAGAAACCGATTCCGCTAAACTTTTTGAGTAGAAGCAAGACACGGGTATCAAAATGTTCGTATGAACGTCAGGAATCATCTCTACCCCGTGTGCATCTCGGCATTTGATGTGGGTGGCGGGGGGCGGGGGTCAAAAGTCACGCGCGCGGCGCTCCATTATTTTGGTTATATCTCCCGAACCAATAAAAATGCGTAGTTCTAGTTTCCAGAATTAAATACTTCATTAACCGGCTAATTGATAACTGGTAACTGATCTGCCTTCTAACGTCACGAAGTCCTAGAGTTGGGACAAATCCGCTGACAGTTACGAATTCACGCACATAACATACGACACTTATCTCGTTATAGCTGCTATAATATTCATTTTTAAGGTATAACTTTTCGGAACGCGTAATTAGTGCACATATCAGTGGTCATTTCAACGAGTATTTCAAAATCATAAACCAAGTAGTTAACTTGTTATAACAATTCACGCATCATAATATGTAAAAGTGAGCAATGTGTGTTTGTTTTTCCAACTTCAATTGGCGAAAACCTAATGACCGAATTAGAACGAGAGGTCCTTAAAGATACGCAGCAATAATGTGAGACAATAATTAAATAAACTTTCAAAATTAAAGACCCAGTAGTTGACTTGTTATAACAATTCACGAATCATAATAATTATGTAAAAATGAGCAAAGTGTGTTTGTTTTTTCAACTTCAATTTGCAATAAACCAATGATCGGATTGGAACGAGAGGTCCTAAGGAATACGTACCAATAATGTGAGACAATAATTAAATAAACTTTCTAGATAGAAAGTGCCTAGAACGAAAATTCATAGCATGCACTAATTTGTAGGGTGCAGCAGTTGGGCCTCAAAAGCAGCGTTTTGGGTCATGAAACTACGCACCCTGCATATTAGTGCAAGCTATGAATTTTCGTTCAGAGCACTTTCTATCTAAAAAGTTTATTTCATTATTGTCTCACGTTATTGGTACGTATTCTTAAGGACCTCTCGTTTAAATCCGATAATTAGCTTTTCTCCAATTGAAGTTGCGAAAACGTAGACACGTTGCTCATTTGTACAAGTATGCGTAAATTGTTATAACAAACTACTGGGTCTATACTTTTGAAATAATCTTTAAAATGGCCACTGATACGTGAACTATTATGCTTTCCCATAGGTTACACCTTAAATGAATGTTAGAACAGCTAGAACGAGGTAAGTGCGGATGTGTTGTGCGTGGATCCGTCCGGACAGTAGCTCGTAAGTCGGACTAAAAGGAATATTTTCCTTCTTGGTGTGTCATATTTTGATAGTACAGACTTGCAAAATCGTCTGAAATGTAATGATAGCAAAAATGAAATTGTATAGAAAACTTGCACGCAAACGCGTCAGATTTGCAATGACAGTAGTATGTAGATAATCTCCATCCCATCTGTACTGTGCAAGGCACTGTTTAAGGTGTGAAACTTGATAGCCAATGGATACATTATGTGCTACTGTAATTGTAAACAGATACGAATCAAATGGATCCAATGGACTTTCAAACTCAAACTTCAATTACTGCAAATTGCTACTACATACACTATACATTGAACACAAAAGAAGAAACTATATCCAGCAATAGAACTGCAATTTGGATCTCAGGTATCGGTGAGTCCATTGAAATTAAAGTTCTGACGTTTCGTTCCGATTGCCATTTTTAGTGAAGACTTGCCGCGAAAACCTACAACATGTTTAAAGTTAAGATTTAATTACGTTATGAGTTAGGTAAAGAATGATAAACTCACAAACTTTTGTAGGGAGAAATCAAAGCCTGCATGTGTTCAAAGTTTCCATTTGTCGTGTTGTAAATTCCGAATAATGTTTATGTTCATGTTATTTTTGTTCAAAACAAAAGTTTGTGAGTTTATCATTCTTTACCTAACTCATATAACGTAGTTAAATCTTAACTTTAAACATGTCGTAGGTTTTCGTGGCCAATTCTTCACTAACACTTGCAATCGGAACGAAGCGTCAGAACTTTAATTTCAATGGACTCACTGATACCTGAGATCCAAATTGCAGTTCTATTGCTGGATACAGTTTCTTCTTTTGTGTTCAATGTATAGTGTATGTAGTAGCAATTTGCAGTAATTGAAGTTTGAGTTTGAAAGTACATCGGATCCATTTGATTCGTATCTGTTTACAATTACAGTAGCACATAATGTATCCACTGGCTACAAGTTTCACACCTTATACAGTGCCTTGCACAGTACAGATGGGATGGAGATTATCTACATACTACTGTCATTGCAAATCTGACGCGTTTGCGTGCAAGTTTTCTTTACAATTTCATTTTTGCTATCATTACATTTCAGGCGATTTTAAGTCTGTACTATCAAAATATGACACACCAAGAAGGAAAATATTCCTTTTAGTCCGACTTACGAGCTACTGTCCGGACGGATCCACGCACAACACATCCGCACTTACCTCGTTCTAACATTCATTTAAGGTGTTACCTATAGAAAAGCATAATTGTTCACGTATCAGTGGCCATTTTAAAGATTATTTCAAAAGAAAAGACCCAGTAGTTTGTTATAACAATTTACGCATACTTGTACAAATGAGCAACATATCTACGTTTTTCCAACTTCAAATTGGAGAAAAGCTAATGATCGGATTTAAACGAGAGGTCCTTAAGAATACGTACCAATAATATGAGACAATAATGATATAAACTTTTTAGATAGAAAGTGCTCTGAACGAAAATTCATAGCTTGCACTAATATGCAGGGTGCGTAGTTTCATGGCCCAAACCACAGCAAACCGCTGCTTTTGAGGCCCAACTGCTGCACTCTGCAAATTAGTGCATGCTAGGAATTTTCGTTCTAGGCACTTTCTATTTAAACAGTTTACTTAATTATTGTTTCACATTATTGGTACGTATTCCTAAGGACCTCTCGTTCCAATCCGATCATTAGTTTATTGCCAATTGAAGTTGAAAGTCAAACACACTTTGCTCATTTTTACATATTATGATTCGTGAATTGTTATAACAAGTCAACTTCTGGGTCTATAATTTTGAAAGTTTATTTAATTATTGTCTCACATTATTGCTGCGTATCTTTAAGGGCCAATCGTTCTAATTCGGTCATTAGTTTTTCGCCAATTGAAGTTGGAAAAACAAACACACATTGCTCACTTTTACATATTATGATGCGTGAATTGTTATAACAAGTTAAGTACTTGGTCTATAATTTTGAAATAATCGTTGAAATGACCACAAATATGTGCACTTATTACGCGTTCAAAAAAGTTTACCTAAAAAATGAATATTATAGTAGCTATTACGAGATAAGTGTCGTATGTTATGTGCATGAATTCGTAACTGTCAGCGGATTTGTCCCAACTCTGGGACTTCGTGACGTTAGAAGGCAGATCAGTTACCAGTTATCAACTAGCCGGTTTATGAAATATTTAATTTTGGAAACTAGAACTACGTATGTTTATTGCTTCGGGAGATATAACCAAAATAATGGAGCGCCGCGCGCGTGACCTTTGACCCCCGCCCCCCGCCACCCACATCAAATGCCGAGATGCACACGGGGTAGAAATGATTCCTGACATTTATACAAACATTTTGATACCCGTGTTATGCTTCTACTCAAAACGTTTAGCGGAATCATAGTGGTAGCGATTTCCCTCCTGACTATTAGGCTGTCATCTGCAATCTAGGCGGCTGTGTCCATTAGTAATATCGTGGAGCCTTGGCCAGCAGCGAGGATGAGAATGTCTTGGTCCTTACATAGATGGAGAATGGTTACACGCTGCTGACGGGATAAGTTTGAGGTCGTTGGCAGGCTTTCCGCGAAGAAGGTCCGTGCCCGATTTGTTTTTTTGCCACTTTTTTGTTTTTGTTCTACTTTCGTTATTTTCATCTAGTGTATTTTCTAAGGCTGGCCATCGATTTAAAATGGCAACATCGACATCGAAGATAAGTAGTCAATAGAGCGTCATGAAAATCGTTTTATCTTTTTCCAAATTTCGTTTTAAAAATATACCATTTTGGTCTTCTGCGGTGATATTTTTCTTAGCTGTGTCGAGTGATACAATGTACGATAATATCTACAAACTACGCGCGCTAGGCCTACTACCTACGTTCCCGCAAAGAAACACATGTTGGGGAAATAAATATTCTTATCCCCACTATGGAAAAATAGTTCAAAATTTATTTCAATTCAAACAAAATTTGTTAATTTTAAGAAAACTCGACTCTTTGTGCATGTTTCTGAAAATTATTCACCGTTAAATGGGAATTCAGACGGGAGTTTTGTTAGATTTCGTGGTTATTTCGCGTAAAACAAAACATTTTACTATTTGCAGTGTTATAGTGCCAATTTTCTGAATTTCGCTTTTTAATTTTTATATTTTTGGCGTTCTCTCGCAATTAATAATGCCGACATTTGATCAATTAAAGCAATGTTCACAAAAATCATATGATTTCGCGATTATGAATTTTACGGGGCTCTAATTATAGATGTTAAATTGCGATGTCGAAATTAGATTAATCGGCATCTGTTTTTTTTTTTAATGACACCTCTTAAATAAAACAGTACCAGTATGTGTTCACTGCAAAGACATTTTTTATTAAACGTTCACCTTAGGCTATTATGCTGGATCTAGTCAACCAGGCAAAGACATAATTATAATAATCAACCTAATATGATCCACGATCACTAATAGCTATAGTAACTCTGTTGCCCATGGCCCCGAGTTTGACGCTGGGTTGGGTGTGTTCATGTACGGACCAGCGCGGACTAGCTTCGCCCCTCCGCCTTGCCAAGGTCGTCTGGTGCCCACGCGCGACATCGTTAACAATTGCAATCGTGATACATTTTGTTGTAGGCTAGAGCGTGAATCAGCTTCAAATATTTGTTCACGCCTATAACAGTATTACCATTGAGTTTATTAGTGTATGGTTAGAGACCCAGCGGCCATTGGCGGCTATCTACCAATAAATTTCCCGTGGACTCTAGTAGTACGATCTCGTACCGCTAGAAAGCGCTACACGTACCCACTGATGTCAGCGTTCCTGTGGAAAGAAAGGGATACTACGTAGTACGCGCAGATGCGAAGTCGGTTAGGTAGTAGTATCCAGATGGCGGTGGATATTGTTATTAAAGCATTATCATCTGTTCTGATAAACATGTCAAACGGGCACGAAGTTAACAATAAGTAAGCTAATACCTTATTACAACACATTATATAAGGTTTTATACATTATATAGGCTAGGCTGTAGTACTACGTTACTAATGTAGGCCTATTAATGTAGGCCTAGGCTTATTGTAGCCTAGTAATGGCCTAGACTAAAAGAGTTGGGCCTAGACCTAGGCTAGACCTAAGCCACGTGATCGTACTACGTAGTATCCCTTCTTTCCACAGGAACGCTGACATCAGTGGGTACGTGTAGCGCTTTCTAGCGGTACAAGATCGTACTACTAGAGTCCACGGGAAATTTATTGGTAGATAGCCGCCAATGGCCGCTGGGTCTCTAACCCTACACTAATAAACTCAATGGTATTACGTTTTTGTATGAAGAACAAAACTTGTTGTGGGCTAGCAGACAACATTAATCCTTAGAACCTGCGTCTTTCCACGGTTATTATCGGGTACATGTCTTATCATTATCATGCGTCGAGTCTTTGGCACACAGTGTCGTGTGGTTGTACTGTAGTCATACGAGGTTCGACCACCTATACCATTTCAATACGTCATTGACTCCCCTCAGTTACTGAGATTATGCATGATGGAATAGAAGAGTTGATTTATTGTTTGAAACATAGACATTGTTATAATGTCGGTTTGCACATTTATTTTAGATTTAAGATCAAGCTAAAATGATTATGGCATTTACACACTTTCCAATTATTTAAGGTTTTAGATTTAAGATTTTAGAACTGAATCAATATTTTTTTATTCAAACATCTTAGCCCAACCAATGAGAAGCATTGACGTCACCTTAGCCCTGTCAGTGCTCGGGCAACTATACTAGACAAAATAAAACTACTTACATGTTATCTTTTTAAATTTATTCATTTTTGGTAGCATTTTGATTAGACCTACTCAATAAAAACATGGCGGGCGACAAAGTTGACCAGCCAGCACTTCAAAGAACAGTTACTAAAACTTGATGCGCCTAGAACAAATTTTTCATGCGCGAGGCAAAAATAGTTTTCCTGAGATCTCGGCCGCAAACGTGTCTGTCTGTCTGTCTATACGTTATATGTTCTTCTTGGCTCGTACCATACACGAGGATTGTGACATTTGTAACCCCAGGTATGTTTCTTAAAACTTGGCGTATGGTATCTTGGAAGATTTCGATTGCCAATGAGATTGCGAAATTAAGCCGTTTATATCTTGTTAGACCTAAATGGTTCGTAAAAGTTGATTGTGCATCTAGTTCTAGCTGGAGATGTCAAACTTTGAAAAGTACACAGTTCCGTTGAGAGACGAAACCATGTGTTCTATGGTGAGCGTTATATGCTGAGTATTGCTTCGTAAGGTTGTCACATGTCTATACAGGGACAGATAGCAGTTGCATCTTGAGGTTTCAGCACTACAACTACTGGTGAAACCCAGGGCGTAGGGCCATCAAATTGTTCAATGATAACCGCTTTTTCTAGCCTGTCAACCTCGGCTTCAACCATCCTACGTAGGTGAAACGGTTTACGCGGTGGGCAGATGTACCTGTCGATGGACTATTCTCGGTCCCAATTCAAGATACACGCCGGCAAAATGAGAACTAAAAGGAACTGTTTCTTATTGTTGGAGACTTATGCTGTCAATCATCCCCTTTATTTGGCAAACCACTTAGCTTCTAACATAGTAAAGACAGCTCCAAACCACACGGACCGTCGAAGCAAGAGATAATTATGGTCAACCCTTAGAAAAGGGATAGAATCCTGAGCTCCCGTCTTCCTATTGTCAAGTGGGTGTTTTTCTTATTTGAATAGATATTATTGGTGGTCACTTTTTTTAAAAACTGTGCATCCTTCCTGGTGACAAGTTTGACGTTTACAACCTTGCACAGTGAGCGGGAAATAATCCGCCCTTTGAGGAGTCCTCTTTACCGGCGTGTATCTTGGATAGGGACCGAGCTTAGTTTGCCGACGCCTGAGAAGAGGGAACTGAATTTGTCAGCAGCATAGTATGTGTTGGAGGAATTGTCCAAGTTTGAGAACGTTATGTGTATTAAACCAAGATCAACTGATGGATGCCCTGTAGCTTATAAGGGGGTCCACGGTTCCACTTATGATAATTTGACAATTTGCCAGCAACCAATAAGCCTTCTGCAATGTTATGTGGTAAGATTTTGGTGCCTGTAGTTTCAATTTTTTCGAATAATTCTCATCTGGTTCAAATTTGCAGTGGATATTATATTGGCACTTGTGTCCATGTCGATGATAAACAGGAAGAGATTGCTGTTAACTTCGACAACGACAGTGGAGGGATTTTTCTTACCGGTATTGCTGGTTCCAATAATGGCATTGGCTTCATTGTTGACGACATTGCCACCAAGAAAACCAACGCTTCTGAGCTGGTTCATCTGCAACAGCGCAGACAACTGCACAGTCTGGTCCATCCTGTACTAGTGGCCGTGAGTTGTGCGAAATGTCTTCCCCTCTTACCCCCACCAGCGTTTGCACACCGGCAAAGCAAGGCAGTCAAAGATCTAGTTTCTATAATGACTTTCGAGCTGTCAACCAGCATCTTATTGTAAATTCGACCTGCATTTTAATTATTTTAAATATTATTTTATGAATTATTTTACGTTAGTTGGTATTTTCTGGAAAAAAAACAATATAAATATGATATTGAACGAAACAAATTTGAAAATTTACAATATTACCAAAATTCTACGAACATTTATGTTGCTAATCCATAGCAAAAAGAAGTGTCGCTACGCCACAGCAGCAGCAACAACAACAATAATAAATAATAATACTAATACACCCTACTAACAATAATAGTAACAATAATAATAATAATGATACTAATAATAATAATAATAATAATAATAATAATAATAATAATAATAATAATAATAATAATAATAATAATAATAATAATAATGACAATGATAACAATATTGATGATAATAATAATGATAGTAATAATGATAATAATATTGATGATAATGATGATAATTATAATAATAGAGTTGAGAGGTAGAACATAAATGCTCATAGAACTTTGCTTATTGTAAATCAACCTATTTTCTTCATTCACATGTAATGTATGTGTGTATTTGTATGTGTGTATGTATGTATGTATGTATGTATATATGTATGTATGTATGTATGTATGTATGTATGTATGTATGTATGTATGTTTATGTATTTGTATGTATGAATGTATGTATGTATGTATGTATGTATGTTTATGTATTTGTATGTATGTATGTATGTATGTATGTATGTATGTATGTTTATGTATTTGTATGTATGTATGTTTATGTACTTGTATGTATGTATGTATGTTTGTATGTTTATGTATGTATGTATGTTTATGTACTTGTATGTATGTATGTATTTATGTTTGTATGTATGTATGTATGTATGTATGTATGTATGTATGTTTATGTATTTGTATTTGTATGTGTGTATGTGTGTTTATGTATTTGTATATATATATGTATGTTTATGTATTTGTATGTATGTATGTTTATGTACTTGTATGTATGTATGTTTATGTACTTGTATGTATGTATGTATGTATGTATGTATGTATGTTTATGTATTTGTATATATATGTTTATGTGTTTGTATGTATGTATGTTTATGTATTTGTATGTATGTATGTATGTATGTATGTATGTATGTATGTATGTATGTATGTATGTATATGTATTTGTATGTGTTTGTGTATATATATGTGTATAAGTATTTTATGTAATATGTATGTATGTATGTATGTATGAATGAATGTATTTATGTATGTATGAATGTATATATGTATGTAATATTTATTGTAATGTACCTAGCCTCACATATTTGCTTTTGATTCTGCTTCTATGTTTCTTGTTAAATTTGTCTATTCACTCTCAAGTCAAGTCTCTCAAGTCTTCACTCTACAAGTTCATAAATTCGTAATTATAATGCTTTTTCTGAATATATCAACTCAAGTAAAATTATTAATGACATAATATTTCATGTAATTAGAATAACATAATTTATTTGTATTGAGAGATGGTTTACTTTTTATTTAATTGGATGATCGTTGATAGCTCGAAGGTCTATTATAGAGATTAGATCTTTCACTGCCTCGGTTTGCCTATGTTGTTCGCTTCGTTTGCTGAATGGTGGCTAAATGCTCAAAATCTTCCCTTTCCATTGGTCGTTAGCTCCCTCCTGAATTCAGGATGCTCTGGACATCTTTGTCAAAGTCACTCAACAACATTATGGTGCTAACGAGATTGATCAGCTTGCTCACCATGGACAAGTGTCCTTCAGACTTGACTCTGAAGTCATTCCTTGATTGATCCGGGTCTCTGAGATGGGTGGAAGATTGCATCACTCTTCTCTCCCGGACCAGGCCCGCACAAGCAGGCACAAGTGTCAGCACTTCTATGCAATGCATTTCACAAGTCCTCTCTTCATTCTGGTCCTAGAACCGTTGAGGCGCTGATACAACAGCGTTACTGGATGTGGATATACTTTGGGTCTTTGATCAGTTGCTTCACCACATGTTTCTCTATAATTCCTAGAACTAGTCGATCGCACAAGTTTTCATCAAGAATATGTGCAGGACTTACCTCGCAGGTTGATGCCAATTTATGCCGTTTGTTGACATATTGGATGTATTGGAATAATGCTATGTGCATGCACTCAGACAACATGTTTATTGAGAAAGTATAACGGAAGTGGATAAGAACGAAACGGAAGTCAATACGATGATTATGAATTATGAACATATCGTAGACAAACAAGAGACACGTCTAGTTAATTATGATAGATGGCGCTGTGTGCTATTAAACTGGCCAAGAACCCGGAATTCCATAAACGTTCAAAGCACATCAATGTGCATTACCATTATCACTTTGTGTGTTAGTGGGTCATAGATGGACAGCTGGTGATTTTACATGTACCTAGCAGAAATCAAGCAACGCACATTCTTACAAAACCGAATATACAATTTGAATGTTTGCGTTGTATATTGGCTATGATTTAAATAAATGGTTACTTCAATTTATGGTTTTAGCTCGTGTTGAAGTAAAACATTTGAGTTTTACCTCCAATAGGTTTGTGCTACTGTGGAGTCACTGCACTGCTCATTGAACCACTCCAACTTGATATGAACAATGCCATTCTATGTTTTAACAACTACATTTCATTTTTCACTGCTGTTCTCTGAAATCTGGAAACAGTTGGTTTCATATAGATTTTAAATTAACGCAGGGCTTCATATTATTCCAAATCTCAATAGAATGCTTGGAGAGAGTAAATTTGTTTGCGCCGGACATCTATGACCCCGGTACTCTGATGAGTATGGATACGTGAAGCGGTTCACAGAAGAACATGTAGCTACATGGAACGAAGAGAATAAAACAATAAATGATCTGTGGATGTAGGTCTTTCAAACGTATCCCATTTCGTACGCATTTTGTATTCGTATTCGTTGTTCGTTTACGTGTTCGTCATATTCCCGTGAGAACCTTCGGGATATTAGTGGAGTTTATATTCATTCAATTGAGCATGTTTTTTCTCTAGGGTAAGAACAACACCAAAACGCAACTATGAAAGAAATGAATTTAACCGATCGACAAACAAAAAGCTGTCAAAGTAATAGCTTTGCAAATAATGGAGGAAAAACAATAAGTTTTAACGATAGTAACTGCTCGCCAGTTAAAATTTATGTTCAATGATGGATAACAACGATCTGAAAGTTTGTAAACATTTGGAACATTTGAATTTTCCAACTTCAGAACATTTTATTTTTTGACCGCTTGTTGTTTGTCCATCGGTTCAATTCATTTTGTTTCATTGTTGTGTTTTGGTGTTGTTCGTACCCTATTGTCAGTAGTTTATGGTCGAAAAAAACTCGCTAGCCTTGGAGACAGTAGAAGCTATTGTTATAGTACGATGAAAACGCAGTGCTCAGTTTTAGGACCGCAAAAAAAGCAAAATAAACATATTCTAAAGAAGATTAATTCATCACAAAAATATAGATGCAACATGAAGAAACTCGTGACTGTGAATGTTCAAAACAATAACATAGTTGATAACGTGGTTGCTGCCGCTAATTGTGATTTCGCAGTAGGTGGTCCATCTACCAGCAAGTAGGGGTTTAGTTTCATCCAATCCAATCATCAAAACATTAGTGCCGACTCCTGACATTCTATTCTTTTCTGACTTTCATATTTCATTCCGACTTATGTAAGTAACAGTTAGAGCCTACAGTGATAGTAGAGCCCCCGGGAAATTCGCATTAGGCTAATCTGAAAGCGAAAAGTGAAAAATGTAATTTTTTAACCGAAGTTCTCGAACTTTGGTAGGGTTATGTACCTAATAAAAGCTTTTTTCTTGCGAATTCAAGTGAAAAACACCATTTCATGCAATAAGCACGAAATATACGAATTCACGCTTATTAGGGCGAATTTTCTCGAGTTTAAGCAACAATTGTAATAAATGCGAAAATAATACATTTGTGTCTACGTATTTCCTAAACATTCCATTCCACTCTTTCCATTTAGTTATTATAAAGGCCTATTTTAGTTTTTATTGTATCCATAGTGTAGCTATGAATAATCTCAATCAAGAAAGAATTAAATTTTGATCACAATTTTTGGACCACGTCCAATATTTTGTTGCTAAAACCTCGATTTCAGCTTAACAAAAATAAATTAATGCCAATTTCACGGGGCTCTAACATTAATGTACAGTTTTCACATTCTTGTGCTCAAATAAATCCTCATTATAATAAAAACTATGTAATTTGACTATAGTATTGCATAATGGTAATTTTTGCTTCAACATTTAAATTTTCAGGAATAAATATTGATGCCGTGTTTTGTTTTTGCATTATGGGAGCCCTATCTAGGGCTATCTTTCGCCCCCACCCCTGAATTCAACCACTTCAACTTGGTTGAAGATACAGTGGCTTCCACACGCAATCTACGAGAGCCTCGGGCACTTGTTGCCGACCCTGAGCGCGCCATCCACCCATCTGTAACCAAATTCAAGCTACTGTCTAACTTAAAAAGCCCCCCCCCCCCCCCCTACTTGCGGACCACCCACTAGAAATTTACAATCACTCATATTTTGTCAGAAATGGTATCTACGACCTTGACGGAAAGCCTGCGAACGACCTCGCACCTTTTCCGTCAGCAACGTCAAACCATTCATGATCTATGTAAGGACCAAGACATTGTTTTTGTTGTTGTTATTTTGCTCGCAGATGGCCTCTATCAGCCGATAGCAAGGATTTCTTCCTTCCATTGTTCTTTCCTTTTCCTTTTTCCTCCCCTGTATGTATTGGGACTACAACAACCTCTTTCCAGCTATTAGGTACCTCCTTCGTCCGTAGCGACACATCCATCGTCACTTTCATGTAACATGCAACCTCTCCCGTTGCTAGTTTTTCAGATGCCTTCTGTTGTTTTGTTTTTTTAATCTGCTCCTACCCTTGCAATCCTATTCACTGTGATACCCAGTGAGTGGGGGACCTATACCTACTCCTCCCTCTCCATCCAACACCCCAGCATAGTATTTGTGTATAGCGCATCCGCTTTATCTGCGTTCCCCACCAGCTTTGATCCTTCCCCACCTACCAGGGTAGGTAAGTCTCCCCTAGAGTTTTCCTCTCCTTTATATATCTAAACATTTAATTCCAGCTTTCTTGCCTGTCTCCATCATCCATCATTCATACTCTTCATATACGGTACTTCTCCTATTCTCTCTTTTTCAACCCATTAAGTTCTAGTTCGATCCCTTTTGCTATTTCTCTATCATCCTTACTTCATACTTTCCTGTTTCTTTGATATGCCTTTCGTCCCCTCCTTTTCCCTGCCTTGATCTCTTTCTCATAATATGGAGTTTCCAAGCTCCCTCCAAGCAATTTGCTAGATACCCACCTCCCCCTTACTTCCATGCATGTTGCCAAGTCATTCCACAGTTTGTTTGCACTACAACTCTCTTGTTTTCATTTGTCAAGCTTCAAACTCATCTCCCTTCTATAATCATAATCATCCGCCTTAGCATATTTCCATATTACCCTGCCCTCGTGATCCTTTCCCATTCCCATTTCCTCCTTTCTGCATCGATTGATGCTATGACCAGTTTGTGGTCGCTTAGCCCTACCTCCAGTCTTCAGTCTATCCCCCTCCTCCCTTCGCAGCTCTCGTCGTGTTTCCTCGTACTATTTGGACCATCCCCTCATTAATGATCTCCTTAATTATCCCTGGTTTATTATCCCCTTTGCCCTCTGCACCACTTTTCCATTTTATTCCTGGTGGGTTTAGATCACTCGCCACTATTACCCTTTTCCCCTTACAGCCTGTCTCCGAGTCTAAGTAAAGTCTCAATACCTCCATCTCATCGTCCTCATTAATTTTATAGCCTAGACTCCTTACATTTCACAATTGCTCTCTTTCCAAACTATTTACCTTTCACGTCCTTTTTGTACCCTATCGTAATCCCTCCTCCCCTCCTTTCCCTTTACAAATATTGTTACAAGCTAAAATATGTACAACCTCTACGTCTGTAATACCTTACTCGAGCCAAGCTATAATAATATCGAGTTCCTGTAATTCGGCCATTGATGACCAGGTCATCTGATGGTCATCTATACCGTTCCCTGCTTCCATAATCTTCCATCATTGTCCCAGTTATCCACCTAGATTCCATCCTCTAATATCATTCCCCCCCCCCCCCCCCCCCCCCCCTTCGTTGTTTTTCCCCTCCGTCACCCATGCTACCCACGCCATAAAGTGGTACAAACAAGAACTGAATAGAGTTCATCATATCTCCACCCAGTCTGTCTGACCTCAAACCCTTATTTCTGTCACTGCTAGGCTCCCTAATTCTTTCCCAACTGGACAGTGGACAACTCCGTTCTATACTTCACCTCCCCAGTTTCCCTGCTCCCGTTCAAAGGCCCACTAAACCCAAACATCCATGTCGAGTCATAAGAGGCTGACGCTTTTGCATAATTAGAATGATGAAGTCCCACTGCTCAGCGAGGCTTCGTTCGGCCTACAGCGCAAATTTCGTTTTATCTGTGACGTCGACCGATACGGGTTCAATTTTGTGGCTGAAATCCCTATTAGAATTAAACTCTAGAAACATCTCACTTCCATGTCTCATAATTCAATTGTAGCCTGGTTTTAAAATGAGTGATACCAACGTAATATGTGAATTGTGATTTTTTTGAGTGGTTGTTCTTGTCGATTCTGATATGTGCGAGGTTTTTATGATGATGGAAACAAAACTTGTAATGCCCGCCCGCTAACAGCATGCACGATCCACACATAAAGCTTCTAACGACCGACGTAATTGTAATACTGCGATTGTATTTGATAGCAGTTTCTGTATTAAACTGTCATCTTTCATAATATGATGGAAACAGATTTTAGCTGTACCTTGAAACAGATTACTTACGACATGTCATTTGAAACCGTGTTGTCGTAATGAGCCGGGCATAGCGAGCAAGCATGAACGATGTATTCAGCGCGTGTGGTCGTTAACTAGCCACACCAAAAACATTTCTTGTCCAACTAGACGTATACTGCAAATCTTGTCGTTTGTCAGTTCAAGGATTCAGGGGGAAGATGAAGAATGGGCACGATATGATAACGATATAAATGACTTATGATGCTAGTCACGAGACTGTGAGTCACCATGTTAACACGAGAGACCCCCCCCCCCCCCCGGTTCAATCCCGCTCTCGCTAAGAAAATGTATACTCGTAGATGTGCAAGAAAAACAGCCTCTGGACATTCATTTCCTAATATTGATTTATGATAATATATGATTGAATGAACACGGGAATTGTATACATCAGACAAAGTACAAACATAATATGTTCATATATGCCTTTGATATTATACAATCCTCAAAAAAACACATCCACAGTCATAGTGCCAGCAACTGTGACTGTATTTGGAAGGTCTGTTTTCGATTCTTGCATTAACATCCAGGCATTAAACCTTATTTCTATGACAGATTATTATTATTATTATTATTATTATTATTATTATTATTATTATTATTATTATTATTATTATTATTATTATTATTATTATTATTATTATTATTATTATCATCTCCATCATCATCATCATCATTATTATTATTAGGTCCAGTCTTACAATGTCCCAATACAGTAACTACTTATTTGTCGAATAGCTTGTTTTCTCCACGGCGACGACCAATCAAAACCCTTGAAATCCTCCAAATAGCTTAATTGCTACAAGTAACTTTCCTGTTAGGAGATTGTAAGACCGGCCCTTTGTATTTTTATTGTTAGTATTATTATTCTTATTCTTATTATTCTTATTCTTATTATTGTTGTTATTTTCTTTGAAATGTATAAAGCCAGTACCGGTACTATGGTTCGTGACTGAGGAAAATAATACCCCCCCCCCCCCCCATCCTGCAGCTAGTATAGCCAGTGGCAAGAATCGAAGCCGTGACCTCCAATATATAGTCACGTTTTCTGGTACTATGACGTCATTGTCGATGTGTTTCAGGGAATTGCATAATATCATAGCCATACATAAACATATTATTATGTTTGTACTTTGTCTGATGTACACAATTCATGTGTCGATTCAATCATATAGTATAAGAAATCAATATTAGGAAATGAGTGTCCAGGGGCCGTTTTTCTTGCACATCTACGAGTATACATTTTCTTATTGAGGAAAAGGTACATTCATAATTAATTAGCGAGAGCGGGATTGAACCAGGGGGAGGGTCTCTCGTGTTAACATGGTGACTCACAGTCTCGTGACTAGCATAAGTAATTTATATCATTATCATCTTGTGTCCATTCTTCATCTTCCCCCGAATCCTTGAACTGACAAACTACAAGATTTGCAGTTTACGTCTAGTGGGACCAGAAATGTTTCTGGTGTGACTAGGAAACGACCACACACACTAATTGCTTCGTTCATGCTTTCTCGCTGTGCCCGGCTGATTGCGACAACACGATTTTAAATAACATGTCTTAAGTGATTTGTTTGTAGGAAAGCTAAAATCTGTTTCATCATGTGAAAGACGACAGTTCAATTCAGTAACTGGTATCAAATTCAATCGTTGTATTCAAACTAATTCGGTCTTTCAAAGCCTTATGAGTAGAGGTAATGAAAAATTGTGATTACGAAATTCGCGAAGTTTTAGTTGTTTAAATATACGGTTTTCCCTAAAAATGTAATATTGACTGTTCCCGAATTACATCATTTTTTAAATATGGAAAAAACACATTTTGAAATCGCAAATTTCGCCAAATCTCGCCTAAAGCTCGAAATCATGAACAAACTTGTATAAAACTGGTCAAAACGCGAAATAACTTGAGAAATTTACTTTTTAGGGGATGTTTTATTCTTTTTCTCGCAAGCTGCGGAAATCTATCGGCCATTTCCACAGAAAAGTTGATGACGTTAAAAATGTAAAGCCAATTGTAATTACATAATTAAAGTTGACTGGACAGAACATAAACTTTGTTAAAATAATTTTATTTCATTACCCTCCACCTCATACTTTTTTGTTAGCAATGTTTTTCCTTTTGGCCCTTTCTGTCAAATTATGAAAAACGCAAAATTTGGATTTTTCTATAACCATTTCTCATTATCTCTTCTTACGCATGGTCACGTTATCGGGCATGCTGTTGGCCTGCGATTACAAAGTTTAGTTTCCATCATCATACAAATCATACAAATACGTATCATACATATCAGAATCGACAAGAACCACTCAAATATTTCACAATGATCCACAGATTACATCGATGTCACTCATTTGAAAATCGGGCTACAATTGAGTGAGTTACGAGACGTGGAAGTGAGACGTTGTTTCTTGCGTTTTATTTTAATGGGGATTTCAGCAACACGATCGAACCCGTACTGGTCGACGTCACAGACAAAACCAAACCTGCGCTGTAGGCCGAACGAAGCCTCGTGGAGCGGTGAGACTTTTTCATTCAACTCATGCAAATGCGTCGGCGTCTAATAACTCGGCATGTATGTTTTGTTTAGTGTGCCTCCAGCTTACTCCCCTCTCGTTCCCATCGTGTATCCTATCCCGACCTCTGTTTTTACTTTCGTAAGCCCATACTACTGAACCCATACTACCGCAATCCCTACCACCATACCCACACTACCCATACTTCCGTAAGCCCATCCCCTTCTACATGTCATCTCTCATTCTCATCCTCCCTAATGCAGGGCTCTACGATTGTTCTAATGGAGACTACACTGCAGAAGCTGACAGCCTACTGGCCGACATAAACACTTACTGCCCGGTTCAAACTGATCTGTCCCCTGCCACCACGGCCAGGCCCAAGGTCTCTGATTCCACTATGACTGCTCACCCTTCTCACCCCATATGCCTCGGTCAATTCTGTCAATTCCACAAAAAACACAAACCCGGCAACCAGGGAAGCCAACGTTTGTAGCTATGATGCGGCAACTGGAAAGATTACAGGCTTTGTCGATTTCCAACTCAGATCGCTGGTAAAGGAATTGGGCTCTTACATTAAACACTCGTATGATTTCCTTGAGAGACTCAAAAGGTCTCCCTACCCCCCTACCTAAAGGCTCATTCCTAGTCATGTTGACGTCACCTCTGTACATATTACCATACCTATAAGCCATGGCGTAGCCGCCTTAGAAAGCTATCTCAATAAGCGTCAACCAGGGACCAACTTCACGACTCAACTCATCTTCTCCCTTGCGCAAATGGTTCTTACCATGAACAAATTCCGCTTCCTTGACCGCCACTACGACTAGGTAAAGGGTACTGCAATGGGCAGCATACGAACCTGTTCATGGGAACTTCTCAGCTAACCAACCCTTGAAGCCGCTATGCTGGTGGCGCTTTATTGATGTCTTTCTCTTCTGGCTACACGGAGCGGACACGCTTGATGTTGGGCTGCAGTCCCTAAACAGTAGCTAAGTGATCAATTGGTGAGACATAGCCCGTCATTCAAACAACATCCCAACGTGTAAGACCTGTACCATGCACCCACCTGCTAAGACCTTCACAGCACATCTCACCAATAAAACCTATCCCATCCACAACAACTGCAGCACCAGCAACCTTGTCTACCAGCTGTAATGCACCTGTTGCTCAGTGGAATACACATGGCTCACCACAGACACACTCTGCACAAGAATGAATGGGCATAGGCAGGACATGTGAGAAGAACACTTGGAGAGACCAGTGGCACTGCATCCCACAGACATGGCATAGGCCTACCACTCGTGCTGTGCCCACAACACGAGTCTCTCCAACGATCTCAGCAGGAGAGCTAAGGAGGTGGGAGCTTGGCTAGCATGGATCTGCAAATCCCGCCACAAGCCGAACCTTAACATCCGTTTAGTCTTCTCCACCCCCGCTCGCCACTCCTTGCCTACCGTATCATCACTACCACCCCCATGCAAATAGTTCACTAATATAAGTTTTCAAATTCAGTTCTCTCTCTCCACTTACTGAGGAATGTCACACGACCAAAAATGTTATTTATAAGTGTTGTTTTTATGCATGTTTGTTTTCCTATACTGGGCGCGACCCTAATGGTAGACCAGAAAAACCGACAATTTGCGACAAATTCGTAATGTGTACAAACTTGGAAGTCTATTCATAAAGTCTTCTCGAAGCGAGCGCGCGGTGTTCCGTCGAATAATGGAAGGATTGCCGCTAACTGCCATCCGCTGTCTATTGTTACTCATACTTAAGTGTTTTACCATTTCGATATTTGTGTATTTAGCTTTTATTAATGGACACAGATTATCTAATCCTTGTACAGTTATTGAATATGATTACTTTTGTGAGTTGTGTTTCTATGACAATTTTTGCACTTCAAGAAAACAGATATATGCGTTATGTAGTTGCACACGTTTTGTTTATCAACACATCACGCCTAACATAATATTACATGGAGGTTAAAAAATATCACAATTATTATTAAAATGTACCATCAACTGGGAATAGAACTCACCAACTCACCGTGTTGGACACAGCCTTGACAATTGAAACACTCAAGCAAACACGAGTGTGACAGCCTGTCACACTCTTACTAACATTTATTTTATATGAAGTTTATCTTCCCATTCAAGCTGGCCCTCTTTGCGACTTGAATGTGTACTTTGTCCCCCGTTTGGCACCGGGATCGAATTGCATGCGGTAGCTCTGCCTATCGTAAGAAGCGGCAATGACACTGACGTCACATGTGCTAGGGTGTGGTCCGAAATGTACTCCGAGTACACAGATTTCACTCTGCGCGTCCCAAAATCATCTCGAGATACTCCAAGTACTCCGTGCTCTGCGTCCCGTTACTATCGAGAGCGTGCTCCGGAGTTCGCTTCGTAAAAATCGAAGAGTGTTGGGAGTGCGAAGAGTATGGCGGGGAAAAATACGAATTGGTAGAATTTGGATTGCCGTCTGGGGCCAAGTGTGCCGTCGCACTTACGGCCTCCGATGCGCAGCGAGCTCTAAGTGATTTGTATTAATTGATTATTCATATTTTTGGTCAAAACATTTGTTTATATTTTCTCCTAGGGTCTAAGCCTAGTCTTAGGTTAGAGTGCCCATACATGCATTGGGTTATTATATGAACGTTATGAACGTGTTCTGTTTACCTAACCACATTGTAGAGGCGCCTGGAGAATTTATCGCAGCCAAATGAATATTATTTAGAACTAATATTTCGGAGCTCGAATTGATGAGTTCATTGATGAGGTACGCGATAGCTCGTTCACGATCCATTTTTGAAGTGGTGCGCAAGGTGGTGTGCATCGCGTCCCGTAATCGAGTATAAAAAGCGAGTATAAAAATGGCAGTGCCGTGATCCACCATGCTCTAAACGGAGTATTCAGAGTACATTTCGGACCGCACCCCTAGTAGTTGGAATACATAGCTTCTAAAAATCTAAGCTCATAGCTCTCGTTATCTCTTACTTTACGTCCCTACATTTCCTCTTCATAAGTGACGGCCTTTTGCGACGTGAACACCCACTGACTTCGGGGACGCTGAATAGCGCCGAATGGAACAACGCCGAATCGATCGTGTGTACTGCACTTTCAAGTATAATCCTAACCCAAAAAAGTAGACATTGTAACCTGGAACAACGCCGAATCTTTTTCTGCGTTAATCCACTGGAACAACGCCGAACCTTTTTCGGCGTTAATCCACCGGAACAACGCCGAATCTATTTCGGTGTAAATCCACCGGAACAACGCCGAATCTTTTTCGGCTTAAATCCACCGGAACAACGCCGAATCTTTTTCGGCGTTTATCTACCGGAACAACGCCGAATCTTTTTCGGCTTAAATCCACCGGAAGAACGCCGAATCTTTTTCGGCTTAAATCCACCAGAACAACGCCGAATCTTTTTCGGCGTTAATCCACCGGAACAACGCCGAATCCTTTTCGGTGTAAATCCACCGGAACAACGCCGAATCTTTTTCGGCTTAAATCCACCGGAACAACGCCGAATTTTTTTCGACGTAAATCCACCGGAACAATGCCGAATCTCACAGTGTTGGTTATAATTCCTTTCAAAAAAATGTTTTTAGGTTCGTCAATACATTCTACTCACTGCACCGTTCAAACCGTGTATTACACAGAAAATGATTCGGCGTTTTTCTAGTGGATTTACGCCGAAAAAGATTCGGCGTTGTTCCGGTGGATTAACGCAGAAAAAGATTCGGCGTTGTTCCAGGTTACAAGGTCTACTTTTTTGGGTTAGGATTATACTTGAAAGTGCAGTACACACGATCGATTCGGCGTTGTTCCATTCGGCGCTATTCAGGCTCCTCCTGACTTCCTTCCATATTGTGTGTTTCTCGTTGTATCCCAAATGAACCACAGCAATGTGTGATATGATTCTACATCACATGGGCATAGATTGCGTCAAATGGATCCTTCAGGAACCATCTTAGGGCCTGGTATATGACTACATTTTTATTAGAAGACGAATTACATATGTGACCATCCAGAAAAAAAAATTCGAAATAATTCCAGTATTTATTATAATACTGTATTACAGTATTAGTAATTGATTCTGGAGTTTTCGATACCCACTACCGACAATTATGACTGCAGTTGTTCCTTATTTTCCTCGGTCTAAAGACGAAAGCTGGGATTGCGTCATTCTACCCGCCCTCAGACATTCCATCTCATGATCTCAACTATGTACTCCAAATATCACAACACAATACATATTTCGTTCATGAACTTTACTTTTTCGTTCATGTCCCTGACTCCCTGGGCAAGGTCCCTATGAAAGACTATTATTATTATTATCATCATTGGAGATGCAGCTTGTTAAGTAAGTTCTTTAATTCGGCCCGGTATTTCAATGTCCAGTTAAAGTGGCAAGTAAATTTCCAGGTATTCCCACTTTGATGTATTTCCACCATCAGTTAGCTTAACCGGCACGTAAATTTGATCTTATCTGACAAGTAAACCAACTGACAGATGGGGCGATAACTGACAGGTACTGTTATGAAAAGATGGCTTCTTGGAGAATACGTTATTTGATCCCGATGTTGTTGATGCCTTTTCTCATGAAGATGAAGACTTTGTTAAAACTTCATAAATTTTGTTGAACGACCAAGAAGACAAAAAATAGCTCGCGCGCAATTAGATCACTATGTGTTTTGAGATAGCAGTTACCCGCCGTGGCTTTGCTCTTTTTTGGGGGATTTTAGAATTGAGGTATACAAAGTAGTAAAACTTGTATTTCTTTATTTTTGAAGATGATTCTGTATCGGGCTGGCATGACTTTACCCGACCCAAAAAAACCCGGCGGGTTTTTTCGGGTAAAACCCACCTGAAAAAAACCCCGGATTTCGAAATGTAAAGAGCGGAAGCTCATTCTGACAAATAAAGATTATAAAGATTAAGACAAAAAGCGGGGGTTTTCAAATACTCTATGTAGGTGTGTACATTACAGTTTATAATATTCTAGCCACCTTTATTAATTATTTTCTTGTGTTTTAGGTATGTAGGTCTAATGTAGTCTCAATCAAAAAATATAATATAGGCTATCTCATGTAACGTTAGTACAACAGACTGAAGACTTGATTACGATTTGGCAGTAACATAATCATTCCGCTCACTAAATTGATTCTCAAGAGGCGTGCATGGGTCAGCTCTTTGCCTGAAATTGAAAGGCAGGCTGACTTAAGATGTACGGTACGTGTTTAATTAACTTTTTCAGTCACCCCTTTTTTGAGGATATAAAGCCACTTAATAAATCCTGTGATTGTTTATGATTCATACATTTTGCAAGATAAATATATCATGATTTTTTCTTATTTTTGGATTACACTGTATATAAAACCAAAGTTTGAAACCAAAATAAGTTCTTCCCAGAACTATATAAAAATAGATGTTTTTGTTTTGGTTTAATTACTGTATTTCACATTTTTCTTACTTCAATGCAAGACAAGCTAGAAATTAATCAAATTTCCGGGACATCAAACATCTCTTGTTTTTAACACTTTTCGCAAGTATGGATTTTGAAACGTCTCTAAGCAAGGTACCATTCGTCAGTCATCGATAAAATTACAATTGGTTTCATCTACACATTTCATTTTTTCAACATTGGTCAATTGAGAACAAAGGTCATATCTGAATAATACTCAATAATAATAAAACTCTGTAATAAACTCAAAAAACTGGTGTCCTCATAACAATTGAGGACGTGAGGTCTGAGGAAGCTAATATTAGGCATCTACATTGGCATTGGCATTGGCATATGGTTATTATTAGGCATAACCATCAATAATGATTTATATCACGCAGGAAGAGGAGATTTATTTAAAAGCATATTGTCATTAAACGAAAAGAAAGAGCTTATATTTTAAATTGAATTTTACAATGCTATAAGAATTCCTATTTCTACTAGCCTTCCTCTTATACGTTTGCCCTCAACACACAACAATAAACAAAACACTAAACATTTCCCTGGACTTGTACATTACGTTGAGAAAGAAGTAGGAATTTAACCATATACAGTAATTTATTAGCTGTGTGTATGTATGTAACGTAATACGTCATAACATGTAACATGGTTGTATAAGGTCAGATTATGTGTTTAGGGTACTTCAATGGCGAAGATTATTGGCGCAATATATGGTCAAAATATTCATTAATCCTAAAAAGAACAAGCTGAACATGTTTTTGTCTAAAACCCGAAAAGGCCAGATAAAATCGAATAAACCCAACGGGCAGGGTTTTTCGAAGAGACCCAGGGTTTTGCCAACCCTGTACTAAATACGAATTTTTAAGTCTGTAACATGTTCGGTTGTTGAAATATATATACCTGAAATTTAAAAAAGAAAATCAACCCTGCCCTTTTCACATTCCTTAATTTGATTTTTGGAAAACTGTAAAACAAGTGTTACTTTATTTTTAAATGAAATACAATTAACAATTTTCACGGCTGTAACATCTTTATATTTTTAGGTTTTCATGTACGCATAATTAATTAAATTAAATTCACCCCCACTATTTCACCCCCCTCAACTGGACTTTCTAAAAATGGTAAAGGTTGTGTTGGTTTTGTTGTTTTATTCTAAAAGGATATTTGAATTGGCAAGCTTGATGTCTATATCATCCTCAGTTTTTTAAATAAAAAACACCCCCTCCTTTTTTTCCCGTTTTCACCCACTTAACTTGATAAGAGAAATGGTAAAAAAACATATTTATTTATTCTTAAAGAAGAATCTAAATACTAATTTTCACGTCTGTAGCATCTCCCGATTTCTAAGTAGGTATACGTATAGTCATAACATAAATCACCCCCATTTTTCACCCTCATTAACTACTAGATTTTCAGAAAATTGTAGAACAATTGTTGACATATTTTTAATGAGAATCTTATCATCAAATTTCAAGATGGTAGCATCTTCTGGTTTTGAGTTTTAAAAAATCACTGTCTGTTTTCACCCACTTATCTGGAATTGCTAAAAATATTAAAATACGTGTTTCTTTATTTTTTTTAGAAAATAAAAATACATTTTTTACGTCTGTAACATTTCTCGTCTTTTTTGTGTAAATACAGTAATACACAAAGTTAAAAAAAAAATCAATCCCCTCTTCTCACCCCCCTTCACGTGACTTTTGGAAAATGGTAAAACAGTATTTCTTTGTTTTTAAAGGAGAATGTAAATTTCAATTTTCACGTCTAACACCTTCGGTGTTGGAGTTATAGGTATATCCTCATTGAAAAAACACCTCGCTATTACACCACCCATTATTGGATTTTCGAAAATTGGTAAAATGTATGTTTCTTTATTTTCAAAGAAGAATCTATATATACCAATTTTCAGGTCTCAATCATCGGTTTTTGAGATACAAAATTCACCCCCTCCACTTCACCACTTGTTATCATCCCCCCTAACAGGATTTGTTGCCATTTTGCCATTCATTTTCTTGTTTTCCACAATAATTTTGAACCGTTTAATGATATTAATAAGTAAAATCCTCTCTTTTTAAGTGAAATTACCCCCTCGTGTTCTTTTTTTGTCACTCATCTTTAATATTTAAATCCTCTTAATTGTTTGATAAAAACCCAAATTGAAAGACAACCCAATGAAATGGTTAAATTGTCTCAGCCCAGAGTCGATAATGAAGTTTCCCTTTCCTTTCACGTCAAAATAGTCGTAGCAACTTCATGCTTGTTTTGTCGGGTTTAAAATCAAGTGCTTAAATTAATAATACACATGATAATTGCTCAGTGAAATCATATAAACATAAAAATCATCTGCACAATAAAATATAAATTAGCAGATGTCGCTACCCAAGCAACCTTTCCACCTCCTGCAGAGATAATAATGAAACCCATCCAGGCACGTGCCCGGAACCGGTAAGAAAGTCAGGGCTGGCCACAGTGGGAACCGACTTTTCATGGTCTAGCGTTAGAGTGTTAGCATTAGCTTAAGCTTTTTCCGTCTTGTTTTTAGGTATAAAAGTAGAGTAATGGTTATGTTACTTTAACGCATTTAATATTGTTTAACTTGTAAGCAGGGTCAATTGGAAGAAAAGTATTTCTATACTTAAATTTGCCCATTTTTTCTTATCACATATTTCGTGTATGTTTGAACTGTGTGTTTAAACTGTGTGTTTAACAGAAACTGATAGCATATTATGTAAAAAAAAAAAAGAGGTAAAATAAAGACACTATTACTATTACTAGAGTCACGACTGTACCGTGGCTTAATATCACTCTACTCAGGTAAGCTGTTGGCATCCTATTTCTTTCATGCAATTACATTACCTCAGCCTTTTGGCACCCTTCTATCACCCTTGATGTAACTCTTTTAATTTATTTATGCTCAATCTATGGAATATATTATTTTTTCATATAAAAATGAGCCTGTCACAAAAATAAATTTCTAGACTACAGTACAGTATTTAAAAATTGTACAAGTTGGGGTTGCTATAGGCACGTGATTTGTTACACCTCTATCTGGCGGATCAGGGGATCTGATATAATAATTCAACAGAAGGATAAGTGGTTGAAAAGGAGGTGTAGGGGGATTCATATCAAATAAAAGAACTTGATAAGGGCAAGGATAGACTTAAAGAGTAGGAAGAGAGTCTTAACAGGGCTAAGAGGGAGGCTAGGGATGAGTATGTGATGAAGGACTGAATGGAGGAGGAAATACATGCACATAAATTAATCTACCGAAAAATGATTATACAGAACAAATGTTGTCCTTCTAACTAAATCGGAACATATGTTACTCTTGCTTATATTACGGGTATTTACAGATGCGTGATGCATCTTATATTGCGTTATACATAATGTGAGGACTAGCATTGGTACTTGCACAGTTATGTGTCCTTCACGATTAACAATAGACCATTTCAAAAACTATCTAGGACCCTTTGTATGAGTATCAGCACGGTCTTCTAAATCTTCAATAACAACAATACACAACCATTAAAAATCAGTTTTCAAATGTTATACCAAGGTTCATTGATGGACACAAGATCATCATCTACTAACCTTGATTTTATGTTTTTAATTGTTGTGTATTGTTGCTTATAAAGATTTAGAGGACCGTGATAATACTCATACAAAGGGTCCTAGATAGTTTTTGAAATGGTCTATTGTTTCATTTTTGATAACAATGCCCTATTGTACTTTTGTTCAAACCTTTTTTTTATAAATGTAGATGTCGGTACTCACATAGTGTAACTGAGTGTAACTGTTAGTGTATTACTCTGTACTCACTGATGTCAGTATTATTTAAATGAACTCACATAGTGTAACACAGTAAGTGTATTACTCTGTACTCACTGATATCAGTATTGTATACATGAACTCGCATAGTGTAACACTGTTCGTGTATTACTATGTGCTCACTGATATCAGTATTGTATAAATGAACTCACAAAGTGTAACACTGTTCGTGTATTACTATGTGCTCACTGATATCAGTATTGTATAAATGAACTCACAAAGTGTAACACTGTTCGTGTATTACTCTGTACTCACTGATATCAGTATTGTATACATGAACTCGCATAGTGTAACACTGTTCGTGTATTACTATGTGCTCACTGATATCAGTATTGTATAAATGAACTCACATAGTGTAACACTGTTCGTGTATTACTATGTGCTCACTGAGTGATATCACTGTACTATAAATGTACTCACAGTGTATGTGTTTGTGCATTACTATGTGCTCACTGATATCAGTATTGTATAAATGAACTCACATAAATGGCTCAGTCTTGGTATCAACCCATTGTATCGGGCTCAGTCTTGGTATCAACCCATTGTATCGGGCTTAGTCTTGGTCACAACCCATTGTATCGGACTCAGTCTTGGTATCAACCCATTGTATCGGGCTCAGTCTTGGTATCAACCCATTGTATCGGGCTCAGTCTTGGTCACAACCCATTGTATCGGGCTCAGTCTTGGTATCAACCCATTGTATCGGGCTCAGTCTTGGTATCAACCCATTGTATCGGGCTCAGTCTTGGTCTCAACCCATTGTATCGGGCTCAGTCTTGGTATCAACCCATTGTATCGGGCTCAGTCTTGGTATCAACCCATTGTATCGGGCTCAGTCTTGGTATCAACCCATTGTATCGGGCTCAGTCTTGGTATCAACCCATTGTATCGGGCTCAGTCTTGGTCTCAACCCATTGTATCGGGCTCAGTCTTGGTCACAACCCATTGTATCGGGCTCAGTCTTGGTCTCAACCCATTGTATCGGGCTCAGTCTTGGTCACAACCCATTGTATCAACTCAGTCTTGGTCTCAACCCATTGTATCGGGCTCAGTCTTGGTCACAACCCATTGTATCGGGCTCAGTCTTGGTCTCAACCCATTGTATCGGGCTTAGTCTTGGTCTCAACCCATTGTATCGGGCTCAGTCTTGGTCTCAACCCATTGTATCGGGCTTAGTCTTGGTCTCAACCCATTGTATCGGGCTCAGTCTTGGTCTCAACCCATTGTATCAGGCTTAGTCTTGGTCTCAACCCATTGTATCGGGCTCAGTCTTGGTCTCAACCCATTGTATCGGGCTCAATCTTCATCTCAACCCATTGTTTCGGGCTCAGTCTTGGTCTCAACCCATTGTATCGGGCTCGGGCTCAGTCTTGGTCTCAACCCATTGTATCTGGCTCAGTCTTGGTCTCAACCCATTGTATCGGGCTCAGTCCTAGTCTCAACCCATTGTATCGGGCTCAGTCTTGGGCTCAAACCATTGTATCGGGCTCAGTCTTGGTCTCAACCCATTGTATCGGGCTCAGTCTTGGTCTCAACCCATTGTATCGGGCTCAGTCTTGGTCTCAAACCATTGTATCGGGCTCAATCTTGGTCTCAACCCATTGTTTCGGGCTCAGTCTTCGTCTCAACCCATTGTATCGGGCTTAGTCTTGGTCTCAACCCATTGTATCGGACTCGGGCTCAGTCTTGGTCTCAACCCATTGTATCGGGCTCAGTCTTTGTCTCAACCCATTGTATCGGGCTCAGTCTTGGTCTCAACCCATTGTATCGGGCTCGGACTCAGTCTTGGTCTCAACCCATTGTATCGGGCTCAGTCTTGGTCTCAACCCATTGTATCAACTCAGTCTTGGTCTCAACCCATTGTATCGGGCTCAGTCTTGGTCTCAACCCATTGTATCGGGCTCAGTCTTGGTCTCAACCCATTGTATCGGGCTCAGTCTTGGTCTCAACCCATTGTATCGGGCTCGGACTCAGTCTTAGTCTCAACCGATTGTATCGGGCTCAGTCTTGGTCTCAACCCATTGTATCGGGCTCAGTCTTTGTCTCAACCAGTGGTGTATTCGAGCCTGGGCGGGCCTGGGCGCCGCCTAGGCACTTTTATTTGAAGGCTGGGCTAGCCCAGGTGCTTTTAACAGTCAACAGCCCATATTATATCATTACAATACATACACGAAGTCGTACATTGCTTAGCAAAGAACAGCCAGGCGTAATAAAAATAGTGTTCAATAATTGGAGTAGCAAAAATGCACATTACCAAATATACATACTACAAAGCTTCGAAACGATTTACAGAAGAAATAGGTTTTTGTTGCAGGTATAAAATCTGACAGTTGTTAGGACTCCTTGTGGATAATTAAAAACGTCCGATTTCATTGTTCTATCTGACAGGCTACACTATGGGGCTAATTAACATCGACAATCCCAAAGAAAATTCTAAATACATGTATGGCCGCTGAATTTTTACTCAAATACGTCCCCTCAAGTTCTTGAACCCCGTTCAATTTCTGTAACATCGTTTCCCACCCATTTAAATTACCCCCCCCCCCCTCCGTACACACGTAAATTCGACCGCCCAGGCACCTTATATTTTAGGAATACACCACTGGTCTCAACCCATTGTATCGGGCTCGGACTCAGTCTTGGTCTCAACCCATTGTATCAACTCAGTCTTGGTCTCAACCCATTGTATCGGGCTCAGTCTTGGTCTCAACCCATTGTATCTGGCTCAGTCTTGGTCTCAACCCATTGTATCGGGCTCGGGCTCAGTTTTAGTCTCAACCCATTGTATCGGGCTCAGTCTTGGGCTTAAACCATTGTATCGGACTCAGTCTTGGTCTCAACCCATTGTATCGGGCTCAATCTTGGTCTCAACCCATTGTATCGGGATCAGTCTTGGTCTCAACCCATTGTATCGGGCTTAGTCTTGGTCTCAACCCATTGTATCGGGCTCGGTCTTGGGCTCAACCCATTGTATCGGGCTCGGTCTTGGTTTCAACCCATTGTATCGGACTCGGGCTCAGTCTTGGTCTCAACCCATTGTACCGGGCTCGGACTCAGTCTTGGTCTCAACCCATTGTATCGGGCTCAGTCTTTGTCTCAACCCATTGTATCGGGCTCAGTCTTGGTCTCAACCCATTGTATCGGGCTTGGACTCAGTCTTGGTCTCAACCCATTGTATCGGGCTTAGTCTTGGTCTCAACCCATTGTATCGGGCTCAGTCTTGGTCTCAACCCATTGTATCGGGCTCAGTCTTGGTCTCAACCCATTGTATCGGGCTCAGTCTTGGTCTCAACCCATTGTATCGGGCTCGGGCTCAGTTTTAGTCTCAACCCATTGTAACGGGCTCAGTCTTGGGCTCAAACCATTGTATCGGGCTCGGTCTTGGGCTCAACCCATTGTATCGGGCTCGGTCTTGGGCTCAACCCATTGTATCGGTCTCAGTCTTGCTCAACCCATTGTATCTGGCTCAGTCTTGGTCTCAACCCATTGTATCGGGCTCGGTCTTGGGCTCAACCCATTGTATCGGGCTCGGGCTCAGTCTTGGTCTCAACCCATTGTATCAACTCAGTCTTGGTCTCAACCCTAACTATTAGGCTCAGTCTTAGTCTCAACTCATTGTATAGGGCTCAGTCTTGGTCTCAACCCATTGTATCAGGCTCAGTCTTGGTCTCAACCCATTCTATCAAGCTCAGTCTTGGTCTCAACCCATTGTATCAGGCTCAGTCTTGGTCTTAACCCATTGTATCGGGCTCAGTCTTGGTCTCAACCAATTGTATCGGGCTCAGTCTTGGTCTCAACCCATTGTATCGGGCTCGGACTCACTCTTGTGCTCAACTTATTGTATCGGGCTAGGTCTTGGGCTCAACCCATTGTATCAGGCTCAGTTTTGGTCTTAACCCATTGTATCGGGCTCAATCTTGGTCTCAACCCATTGTATCGGGCTTGGGCTCAGTTTTGGTCTCAACCCATTGTATCGGGCTCAGTCTTGGTCTCAACCCATTGTATCGGGCTCAGTCTTGGTCTCAACCCATTGTATCGGGCTCAGTCTTGGTCTCAACCCATTGTATCGGGCTCGGGCTCAGTCTTGGTCACATAGTGTAACACTGTTCGTGTATTACTCTGTACTCACTGATCAGTATTGTATAAATGAACTCACATAGTGTAACACTGTTTGTGCATTACTCGGTACTCACTGATATTAGTATTGTATAAATGAACTCACATAGTGTAACACTGTTTGTGTATTACTATGTTCTCACTGATATTAGTATTGTATAAATGAACTCACATAGTGTAGCACTGTTTGTGTATTACTATGTGCTCACTGAGTGATATCACTGTTCTATGAATGTACTCACAGTGTATGTGTTTGTGCATAGCTCTGTACTCACTGATATCAGTATTGTATAAATGAACTCACATAGTGTAACACTGTTTGTGCATTACTCTGTACTCACTGATATCAGTATTGTATAAATGAACTCACATAGTGTAACACTGTTCGTGTATTACTATGTGCTCACTGAGTGATATCACTGTTTTATAAATGTACTTACAGTGTATGTGATTGTGCATTACTCTGTACTCACTGATATCAGTATTGTATAAATGAACTCACATAGTGTAACACTGTTCGTGTATTACTATGTGCTCACTGAGTGATATCACTGATCTATAAATGTACTCACAGTGTATGTGGTTGTGCATAGCTCTGTGCTCACTGATATCAGTATTGTATAAATAAACTCACATAGTGTAACACTGTTAGTGTATTACTCTGTACCTATTCACTGATATCAGTATTGTACTGTTCGTGTATTACTACTTGCTCACTGGGGGATATCACTGTTCTATAAATGTACTCACAGTGTGTTGTGTTCTTGTTCAGGGATCGATAGGATGCACTGGGATGCACTATTGAATAATACTATTAAAGTAATATTAAGATGTTTATTAGAACAATGGATATTACGACGTGCTTACTAGACGCCATGGTCCGAGCTCTGTGCCGGATGTCGTGTTGATGACGTCGTACATCCGGACTACACTAGTCAATATACATATACATGACATCTCCCCTTTTAGCTTTGACAATACTTAAATTACATAATAAAATCCTTAAACTTAGGAGGAACCTTCACACTACGGGTGGGTCCAACACTGACTGGTGAAGGAGACACATTTACAGGTTGAGCTTGTGGTGGTAAAGATGGTGTGTTTATCACCTCCTTAGACTCTTCATCATCAACATCCTCACTGTTATTCAAAGGTGGGGGATTGTTACAAACTCTTAGGTCGCTTCTATTGCGCCTGTACATGTGAGTATTTTGAGCAACAATGTATGACCTTGGTGCATCATGTTTTGATACAAGTTGTGCCTTTTTCCACTGTCCTTGTTTGCGTAGGAGAACACTGTCACCCGGAAATAGTTCTGGCAAAGGTTAAGCACCCTGATCATAGTAATGTTTTTGAACAGACTGATTATTTAAGAGTGTTTTCTTTACATTTCTTTCTATTTTGGGCTTAAGAGCATGATGTGTCATAGAAATCTTACTACGCAATCTGCGACTCATCAGCAGTTGTGCCGGAGAAGCATCTATACCCTGAATGGGAGTATTTTTGTACTGCAACAATGCCGTATACATATCCTCCCCAGCCTCCTAGGATTTTTTTAGTATTGACCTGGCCGTTTGAACGGCTCGTTCAGCCAAGCCATTGGACTTTGCATACGTGGGTCTTGAGGTGATAACTGCGAAGTCCCATGCTTTGGCAAACTGATTGAATTCAAAAGAATTGAACGGCATATTATCACAACAGAGGGATTCCGGAATACCATAACGAGCAAAGAAGGATTTTAGAACTAAAATAGTTTCTTTGGCTGTCTTGCCATGAGTTTTAACCAACTCAATCCACTTAGAATACGAGTCAACAAGAACTATATAGTTCACTCCCTGAAACTCTAGGTAATCCGTTGCAATATTTTGAAATGCCCTGTCAGGAATTTGACGTTGATACATTGGTTCCTTTACATTGGCATTATGAAACCTTTCACAAATTTCACAGCGAGAAACCATGTCCTCAATCTGTTGGGCCATTCCAGGCCAGTATAGCAACGATCTAGCTCTATTTTTACATTTAACTATACCTAAGTGACCTTCATGGATGGACTCCAACATTTTCATTCTCATAGATAGTGGTACAAGTAACTTTTCTCCCACAAAAAGTAGGTTGTCGGAATCTGAAATTTCAGAGCGAAACTTCCAATAAAATCTACTTTCTACAGAGACGTCTTTAACATGCAATGGCCAACCATTCTTATGATACCACAACACTTGCTGTAACATGGGATCTTGTGCAGTGGCCTCTTGAAATTCTAACCTCTTTTCAGGGCTTACTGCCAAGTGTTTTGACACTACATGCACCACCGTATCCAGTTCCGGATCATCGGTTACTTTATCTTTAAGAAAAGCTCGGGAGAGTGTGTCCGCAATGAACATAAACTTTCCCGGGACAAAAGTTACGGTATAATCATAACGAAGACACTTAAGAAGCATGCGCTGCAAGCGACTCGGGACTTTCCCAATGTCTTTCTTTACTATGACTTCTAAGGGTTTATGATCAGACTGAATTTCTACTTTACGTCCATAGCAATATTGGTGAAACTTCTCTAGGGAATAAGCGATGGCTAACATTTCTTTTTCAATTTGCGCATAAATTGCCTTCTGCGTCTGTCAAAGAACGAGAAGCATAGGCGATGGGGGATGTCCTTCCTGTAACAGGCATGATCCAATACCATGCATTGAAGCATCGGTCTGAATAACCACAGGTTTGTTTACATCAAAGAACTTTAAAGTTGGCGTGTTACATAGGTTTTGCTTTAAATTCACAATAGCCTTTGTGTGTTCGTCACCCCACACCCACATTGTCTTATCTTTTAGAAGCTCCCTGAGAGGTGCTGTCATCTCCGATAACTTTGGAAGGAATGACCCTACATAGGTTACCATGCCCAGGAATCTGCGAAGTTCTTCCTTTGAAGTGGGGGTATCCATTTTAACTATGGCCCTAATCCTATCTGGATTAGCTTCCAACCCCTTACTACTTATGATGTGGCCCAAGTAAGTTACTGAACTGACTCGCAGCTGAAACTTATCCGGGTTGAATTTGACATTATATTCTCTAGACCTCTTAAGAACTTGATCAAGGATCTTATCGTGTTCTGTTTCATCTTCCCCTGATATGATTAAATCATCAAACACTACCTCTGCCCCTTTAATGTCCCCAAAGATTGAAATCATTTTCTTTTGGAAAACCTCGGGAGCTGATTTTATTCCAAACGGAAGCCTATTAAATCCATACCTCCCAAATGGTGTATTGAAACAGCATAGGTCTGCACTGGATTCGTCAAGTACCAGCTGCCAAAATCCAGAACGTAAATCAATGCTAGAAAATACACACTTACCATTCATGCGGGATGCTACATCCTCTACTGTCGGAATGGTGTGGTGTTCACGTTTTATAGCTACATTCAAATCCTTAGGATCTAAGCATAGGCGGATATCACCATTTTTCTTTTCCGCGATTACTAGACTACTAACCCAACTGGTAGGCTTGTCTACTTTAGACACTACTCCTTCCTGTTCTAGTTTGTCCAGAGTTTCCTTTAATCTAGGTTGTAGGCCAAACGGCACTTTTCTTTGAACATGCACCATTGGATTAACATCCTCATTCACCTCAATATGGTGGGTACCAGGAATTTTTCCCAACCCTGTAAACACATCTTGGTATACTTCTACGAGTTTAGCCTTATTTAGACCAATGGTTACATTTTCCACAAGTTTTACAATATTCAAATCTTTACAACCTGATAATCCCAGTAATGGCTGAGAACTTACATCAGAGACTACATAGTCAAGTGATTTCTGGCAGTCTTTATAACTACTTTGGAGGTTAGTTTTCCCCCTAACTTTTACTCTATGATTCCCATAAGAAACCCACACAGTATTTGTCTTTACCAATGTCTTTGGACATGTGAGCTTGTCATAGACTGTACCCGGTAGAATGTTCACTTCGGCCCCAGTGTCTACTTTGAATTTTACCTTTACATCTCCTATATCTAGGGTAGCATACCATGCACCCTCACGTGTTGATGAAATCTCGGAGATGAAGTACTCTTCATACTGTTGCTCCTCCATCACCATGTCGGCTTTGGCTTCATTTTGCAACGCCCTTTCCTGTAGTTCACGAACCTGCATCTTCTGCTTGCGACAAACGCTCTTGAAGTGGTTATAACCGTTGCAGTTAAAACATTTCATTCCATATGCCGGACACCGTCCTGGTGGATGCCTGGTCCCGCAGTATCTACATCCATCGGTAGCTGGAGTCTTGCTGTACGATGTAGCTTCAGTAGACCTGATGGCTTCTGCTGTTGTGTGACCTTGTGTTTGTCACCATAGTACTGTCTTTGTTTGGACTTAGATATTACATTTACCTCTTGGGAACTAGTCTCGTGGATCGCTTGTAACTGGCGTTGTGTGGATTCCTAAGTCCGGCAGATTTCAATCGTCTTATCTAGAGTGATGTTTGAGTCCGTCCGGAGAAGTTTTCCTTGGACCCCTCTATCTTTTATGCAATGGACAATCCGGTCTCGGATTAACCACTCTGACTGATCTCCAAACTCACAACTTGATGCTTTGGTTCTTAACCTTGTTAAGAAAGTATCAAAAGGTTCCCCTTCAGCTTGCCTAACCTCAAAAAATTCGTACCTTTCCACGACAAGGTTGCGTCGAGGCAGGCAAAAATCCTCGAATTTTCTGATGATGACGTCATACGACGACGCGTCTTCACTTTCCGAAAATACGAAATTCTCATAGATTTCCAAGGCGTCCTCGCCTATCATGTTTAGAAGTATTGCAATTTTCCGTGCATCATGCTTCCCATCTAACCCTGATGCTGCCATGTACGTTTCGAAACCTTTACGCCACTTTTTCCAGTCTATTGTAGATTGGTCTTTTATTTTCAGCTCGGCGGGTCGACGAAAGACGTCCATGTTTCTGTTTCAAGTAGGCTCGCGTGCTGGTCGTAGATCTGCGTGTCTGGCTAGAACCACGCCTAGGCCTAATCTCGAAAACACTGTAGTTTGCACTGTTCACTGCACTACGGTTAGTTCAAACTATCCCAATTCTGACACCATGTTGTGTTCTTGTTCAGGGATCGATAGGATGCACTGGGATGCACTATTGAATAATACTATTAAAGTAATATTAAGATGTTTATTAGAACAATGGATATTACGACGTGCTTACTAGACGCCATGGTCCGAGCTCCGTGCCGGATGTCGTGTTGATGACGTCGTACATCCGGACTACACTAGTCAATATACATATACATGACACAGTGTATGTGTTTATGCATTACTCTGTACTCACTGAGTGATATCACTGTTCTATACAGTGTATGTGTTTGTGCATTACTCTGTACTCACTGAGTGATATCACTGTTCTATACAGTGTATGTGTTTGTGCATTACTCTGTACTCACTGAGTGATATCACTGTTCTATAAATGTACTCACAGTGTATGTGTTTGTGCATCACTCTGTACTCACTGAGTGATATCACTGTTCTATAAATGAACTCACAGTGTATGTGTTTGTGCATTACTCTGTACTCACTGAGTGATATCACTGTTCTATAAATGTACTCACAGTGTATGTGTTTGTGCATTACTCTGTACTCACTGAGTGATATCACTGTTCTATAAATGTACTCACAGTGTATGTGTTTGTGCATTACTCTGTACTCACTGAGTGATATCACTGTTCTATAAATGTACTCACAGTGTATGTGTTTGTGCATTACTCTGTACTCACTGAGTGATATCACTGTTCTATAAATGTACTCACAGTGTATGTGTTTGTGCATTACTATGTACTCACTGAGTGATATCACTGTTCTATAAATGTACTCACAGTGTATGTGTTTGTGCATTACTCTGTACTCACTGAGTGATATCACTGTTCTATAAATGTACTCACAGTGTATGTGTTTGTGCATTACTCTGTACTCACTGAGTGATATCACTGTTCTATAAATGTACTCACAGTGTATGTGTTTGTGCATTACTCTGTGCTCAATGATATCAACAAAATGTTTGTTAGAAGTTGATGTTTTGTTATATTTACTATCATTCTTTAAATAATCATTTATTCATATTTAAATAATCATAACATTGCCTAACCTATAGCTTTCGGCAATTTGTTTACACATTTAGAAGTTGATATTTTGTTATATTTACCATCAGTCTTTAAATAGTCATTTAAAGGATAGTATGCTTTATTTAAGAAGAAATTTTCTATTTTATGTTTAAAATTATCAATAGATAAAATTATTGTTTCACATTGCATTTGGTGGATGGATGTAAATAAACTGGACGATCACTGATTGTATGTTTGCTTTCTTTAACACAATAGGGAAGGCTCATCAAAAATAAATATTCCTCAAAGTACCTAAAAATGGAAGATCATTATCTTATAATACGGGCGGTATAATTTTTATATCTGAGAAGTTTATATTTCCAATTCTATTAGCATTTTAAGTTTGAAATTTGGAACTTTCCGTTCCGTAATTGAAAAACAGCTCTTGATATCATAACTCATGTCAACAACTGCCTCCTTGAATTACAATATCTAGGATGCAGTGACTTTACAACAATGCCTTTTATACCACTGTTTTCTTCAGAAAATACATTTTGATACAGTATACCAAAACGTGTTTAAAATAATGCAATTATTTAACATATTGTTGTTAATTAATGTTGAGCAACGTTCATTTACTAACTAGAAATAAACGTTGGTTCAGCTGTTAAAGTCTTATGAGAGCAATAGCCAATAATCTACTAAAGGGTGGGATTTCAGTTCTATTTGTATGATATAAAATTATTGTTTACTGGGTAATGACCTTTTAATCACGAGCAAGATGGCGCTGGTCTGTTTCTGAGCGTGTTTTGACAGCAATATCTTTGACTTGCTGTTAAAGCGATGTTAATACACCTTTCGAGCCGAAACCAATTAGTTCCCGTTTATTTTAACTTGAGATAACCAGTAAGCAGATAAAAAAAATGTGTTAGCCTTCCCTATTATGACTCCATACTGCTTAATGGAGTTCAGTGACAAGACTGACTGGGTAACAAAGACAAAGAGAGTAATTACCTTTCAGATATTACCTAATTAGGTACTTTACTTTACATGGATACTTAGTCTGGTTAGTTTATATCCAAACATATGCTTAGATATAAAGTATAGTTCAATATTGACCTATAGTATATTTGGATATTTTCTAATTGTGATAGAAGGCAGTTGCATAAGGCCAATCCTAAAGGCTGAGGTTAGAGAACCGCAACAATGATATTCAACAGCTACAGTAAGCTAGATGCGCAACCTAGCAGCAAATACCTTAGTACAATTAGCAGCCACAGGCGTAAGTGGGAATGGGAGTCTCAAACGCGACTTTCTGCCACTCGCAGCGCTAGCAGTACTGAAAGGTCCAAATTAGCCTGTAAACTGCCCAGTTGCGCCGGAACAGGGGGGGCACCTGCCCCCCCTGGAATTCGAGAGTGGGGGGGGGCAATAATATCGATTTGCGCCCCCCCCCCCCCCCCCCCCCTAGAAGTAGAGAATTCTGCTAATATTCAGTTCTCAAAAATGTAAAATACTATTGTTTTATTAACATATCTTATTACAGTCCTGTTGTGCTTTTAAAAGCTCCCGCAGACGAAGTAGCGAAACACATTCTTCTTCGAAATCTGAATGTGTGAGCTCTTTTGCACGTGCTGGTGCATGCCATTGTTTGTTGCACTGAATACATTTGTAGGAATATGAGGAATATGACAGAACTAGACACCGTGTCAGTAATAATAATAATAATAATAATACAGTGTTGATATGAAGTGTTACTTTTTAGTGGTACAAGCAGTAGTACTCATAGGATGTGCGCATGATTTGGTGTAACAATTATTGCGCAATTAGTTTATTTGTATGCTGAATTTCCAGATAATATTATTTTAACCTTTCTTGTTATTGTACAAAGGGGCATAATTAGAGTTACATCGGAATGTAGCCTAGCCATAGCCATCCCCCCCCCCCCCACCAGTGGTTTAAGTGGGGCGGTATGAGCCGGTATGCATATCGTTACTAAAAATACCGACGGTATGTCATACCGGCACTAACTTTTATCGATTCGATGTGTATTTGCGATGTATGTTGAACGTTTTGTTGTACTTTGTATTTGCTCATCCAATGTATTTATTTATAAATACATATTACATATGTGTTTCAACGTTTGGTTTTCTTCACCAAAGTATTATTTTAGGACGGGTCCTCAACCCCCTTACCCCTATCATTAGCCATTTTAACGTGTTCGTGGCAAAACACCCTAAAAAAGTCCCTGCTGGACAAAACCGGGGGGCCGTGCCCCCCCAACCCCCCCCCCCCGGTTCCCCGCATTGTCTCTACTTTACATTTGCAATCGTGCAATTGTTACTTCTCCG
Source organism: Isoperla grammatica (assembly GCA_945910005.1). Taxonomy (NCBI): domain Eukaryota; kingdom Metazoa; phylum Arthropoda; class Insecta; order Plecoptera; family Perlodidae; genus Isoperla; species Isoperla grammatica. Next base: position 52,354,238 of record OX246739.1, read on the forward strand.
ACTCCACTTGAAGCACTGACCCCAATCCCCTGTAATATGTAATAACACAACTATAGTCACTCCGACGGCTTAGGCAAAACCGTACACGTCGAGAACACGCGCTTGACGCACGTCATCTTCATGCAGTGGCGTATCCAAGGCCCCCCATGCCCCCCCCCCCTAAATAAAAGCACACGGAGAGAAGGAACCGTTTTCAATCATTGGGACGCCTGTGTCAAGACTTGATAAAGAAGTTCGATATCCCTTAAAGAAGTTCGATATCCCTTGATTCATAGCCGAATTCAATAAGAAAAAGAAAATATAAGTGTAATAAATAACAAAGAATAAAGAAAACTATACTCTATGACATTATACGATTGATCACAGGCATTTAAAACGTCACATGTGAAAAACAAAAAACGGTTTTGGCGAATAGGCCTCCGGCGGCTGAGGCTTTCGCCCCAGACCCCTATCTGGCGAGGGATGTTCGACTCCCCCCCCCCCCCATGGTCAATTCTCGGATATGCCACTGTCTTCATGTGCCCCCCTAGCAAGATTAACTTCCGGCACTACTGAACTGGCCAATTCAAAATGGCTTTAATTTGCCACGCGCCGCTACTGAGTGAAAGGTTGGGGGACTGATGATCTAGCCTACTTTTGCTATAGCTGTTGAATATCATTGGCATGACCAACATAAACTATGGCAACACTAAATTCCCTAACATAATAATGTTCATTTATGACTGATTATTAAAATATGTAACAATTATTTTTATTCCTTGAGGAAGTTTGTTAAATAATTAAATGTTCATATAGTTAGAATTAAGCTGGGCTAGTTTACTAGTATGGTGTGAGTCAGTTTCTGGATTTTTGTTAAGCAAATGAAAGTTTTGTTTAACGAATAGGACTGATTTAAAATGTGCATACAGTATAAAAATCTTAAAATTGTTGGTATTTGTAAGTAAAACAGCCTATGGTTTTTTTAAAGTGTTATTTTTGCTACGGCTATGCACGGATTTCTAGGCTTCCATCCTTGCCAGGGATGGTGTGGATGGTTATACATACGTTGTTTTTCTAGTCCGCCGCTAGGTGGCTTTAAATGCCACCACCCACCAGGTAAGCAAATGTATGAAACCTTGTATCGCGCAAAATTTTCGAAAGAGATCGACCAAGACACATGAACACACTGGTGATAGTGATTGATGAGGCCGACTGGAGCTATAACCAGACCCAATAACCTTACTAACTTTCGTGGGAAAACATCAAGGGGATCCGGTTGATGTTTTCCCATCTACCTGACATCCCACAAAAGTTAGGAAGATTATTGGGTTTGGTTTTTGGGTCTGGTTATTGGATTTAGTCTGTTTAATAAAAAGGTTGAAACAAAACACGCCCACTTGTTTTTATATAGTAGGTAGTAGGGCGGGCGTGTTTTGTTTTAACCTTTTTATTAAACAGACCCAATTCAATACACCTGCACATGAATCCAAAGCACTTCCGTTGCAAGATAGTCAACATGGCGCACAGGCCTAGGCATAGCCATAGCGAAAATAACACATTCAAAATGGTTTTAAAGATAATTACGTGTAACAGGGATCGTTTACCCCCGAGCTGGATTACCCCCCGGTAAAGCAGTCCTAGGGCACATATACCCCCCGGTAAACCACCTCTAGTAAACGATTAACCCCAGGGTAAACCTACCCTAGTGTACAAGTAACCCCTCAGAGCTGGTTTACCCTACCCTATAAGCCATAGGGGGTACACGAGCCCTAGGGATGGTTGACCCCAGTCTTCTTTATTCTTTAACACATCACAGGAGGGTACACGAGCCCTAGGGATGGTTGACCCCAGTCTTATTGCTTATAACACATCACAGGAGGGTACACGAGCCCTAGGGATGGTTGACCCCAGTCTTATTGCTTATATAACACATCACAGGAGGGTACACGAGCCCTAGGGATGGTTAACCCCCAGTCTTATTGCTTATATAACACATCACAGGAGGGTACACGAGCCCTAGGGATGGTTGACCCCAGTCTTATTGCTTATAACACATCACAGGAGGGTACACGAGCCCTAGGGATGGTTGACCCCAGTCTTATTGCTTATATAACACATCACAGGAGGGTACACGAGCCCTAGGGATGGTTGACCCCCAGTCTTATTGCTTATATAACACATCACAGGAGGGTACACGAGCCCTAGGGATGGTTGACCCCAGTCTTATTTCTTATAAAACACATCACAAGAGGGTACACGAGCCCTAGGGATGGTTGACCCTCAGTCTTCTTTCTTAAACAACACATCCCACGAGGGTACACGAGCCCTAAGGATAGTTGACCCCCAGTCTTATTTCTTAAACAACACATCACAGGTGGGTACACGAGCCCTAGGGATGGTTGACCCCCAGTCTTATTTCTTTAATAACACATCCCAGGAGGGTACACGAGCCCTAGGGATGGTTAACCCCCAGTCTTATTTCTTTAATAACACATCCCAGGAGGGTACACGAGCCCTAGGGATGGTAAACCCCCAGTCTTATTTCTTTAATAACACATCCCAGGAGGGTACACTAGCCCTAGGGATGGTAAACCCCCAGTCTTATTTCTTTAATAACACATCCCAGGAGGGTACACGAGCCCTAGGGATGGTTTACCCTCAGTCTTATTTCTTGAACAACACATCCCAGGAGGGTACACGAGCCCTAGGGATGGTTTGCCCTCAGTCTTATTTCTTGAACAACACATCCCAGGAGGGTACACGAGCCCAAGGGATGGTCTACCCTCAGTGTTATTTCTTGAACAACACATCCCAGGAGGGTACACGAGCCCTAGGGATGGTTTACCCTCAGTCTTATTTCTTGAACAACACATCCCAGGAGGGTACATAAGCCCTAGGGATGGTCTACCCTCAGTCTTATTTCTTGAACAACACATCCCAGGAGGGTACACGAGCCCTAGGGATGGTTAAGAGCCGCAAGCATAGAGCTATTTCAGGCGCGGTAACAGCGAGTCAGTTGTACATGTATTACAGCGAAAGTAATAACACGATTTTGTTGAAAAAAATCAAGTACACAGAAAACATTTGTTTCTAGGTCCGTGCGTAAGGAACTTTGAATCAGAGTTTATTTGACTTAGTAAAAAATTTATTAGTGTCAGGTAACTTCCCTATGGGAAAACGTTAACCGTTTAACGAATTTCAAGATTTCAAAACAGCCAGATCCAGCTCTCACTTGTCCCTATTACATATTAAAATATCATGATTCTTGAAGTAACCAAAATACTGGAAATCTGTGACGCCCGAGTATCAACGCGCTCCAAATTCTATTCAAAAATACTCAAATACAGCACTACGGAGTTCAGCGTTCTGTCGCTAGGTAGCACTAGCATCGCTCCGCTACTTTGATTGACGGGCGGTGGCTACTGATTGGGGTTTTGGGCCAGAGTGGGAGGGTTGAGACTTGAGAATGCAGGTGTCTGGTGGGTTTTGGAAAACACGAATGTATGTATGTGTGTATGTATGTCATTTATACATTACTACACCATTCATCCGATTGCGATGAAACTTTGGTGAGTGGTTGTGCGCACGCCCGCAATTGTTTCTGGATGATAACAACCCCCCCCCCCTCACCCCCGCACCACCACTGAGCCACCAACATGCAATAAGCCCCTAATGAGTTCTATTATTATTCATCCGATTGCAATAAAACTTTGGTGAGTTATTATGCGCACGCCCGCGAAGGTTTCTAAATTAGCACCCCCCCCCCCCCCCCCTTTGTGTACCACTAGACGGAAAAATATATTGTGTGTCAAAAAGCACTTCAATAAACATAATTAAAACATAAACACTTTATTTCTTTCAGTGGCATTGCAACGCATGCCGGGTTTGCTAGTTATCAATAAATTTGTATTTACAGTCACGACGAGAGAGTGGGTCGTCAATCTAAAAAATCTCGGGTACGGTTATAGCAATATATAACACCACAGAGAAGTAATGTAATTACTTATCTGTGCTAAGAGGGGTACCCGTAAAGTCGACCTGCAGAAACTCGACAGTAGATAACCCCTGATAGCGCGTTATCTTATCACCTTTACCGCCGGGGACCGTATACCTAATAATGTAAGAGGTATTTTGTTCACGCGGCAATTATTGTATTGCGAACTAAAACTCATCAAGAATCAGAAGAATGTCAGTGACTTACAATGTCTACCCTACCCTCTCATCCCGCCGGCTATCGCATACTTTCACTTTATTGTCTCGTAGGGGAGATGTGCGCGTAGACGACAAAGATAACGGTACTACGGACACTGCTGTTTGGTTTATATGTAGTATTTACAGGTTTTAGTGCACCTTTCATTGTTGTATATATAGTGTTATTTTTTTGCCCCGAACATTACGGCATATAAATGCGTCTTTTAGCGCACCTTTCATTGTTGTATATATAATGTTACTTTTTGGCCCGAACATTACGGCATGTAAATGCGTCTTTCAGTGCACCTTTCATTGTTGTACATATAATGTTACTTTTTGGCCCGAACATTACGGCATATAAATGCGTCTTTCAGTGCACCTTTTATTGCTGTATATATAGTGTTATTTTTTTGGCCCGAACATTACGGCATATAAATGCGTCTTTTAGTGCACCTTTCATTGTTGTATATATAATGTTACTTTTTGGCCCGAACATTACGGCATATAAATGCATCTTTTAGTGCACCTTTCATTGTTGTATATATAATGTTACTTTTTGGCCCGAACATTACGGCATATAAATGCGTCTTTCAGTGCACCTTACATTGTTGTATATATTATAGTGTTATTTTTTTGGGCCCAAGCATTACGGTTTTAGAATGCGCTTTCTACGTAATGTACCGTGTGTGTATTTTAGTGACACCAGAAGATTCTAGTATATATTATTGACTTTCTTGCCCCGAACTGTACGGCCTTTACAAGTGATCTCTACATAAAATGCGTATTTTAGTGCAATATGTAATCACTTATATTGTTGCGTTTGTTTTTCACAAACATTACGACTTCAAGATGACTGTGTTGTGTGTAAAGTACGTAGTTTCGTGCACTGTCATTATTGTTTATATTCGGGTGTTCTGTTTGCCCAAACTTGATGGCTACAACATGACTGTGTTTGTGTGTAAAGTACGTAGTTTCGTGCACTGGCATTATTGTTTATATTCGGGTGTTCTGTTCGCCCAAACTTGATGGCTACAACATGACTGTGTTGTGTGTAAAGTAAGTAGTTTCGTGCACTGGCATTATTGTTTATACTTTATATTCGGGTGTTCTGTTCGCCCAAACTGGATGGCTACAACATGACTGTGTTGTGTGTAAAGTTAGTAGTTTCGTGCACTGGCATTATTGTTTATACTTTATATTCGGGTGTTCTGTTCGCCCAAACTGGATGGCTACAACATGACTGTGTTGTGTGTAAAGTACGTAGTTTCGTGCACTGGCATTATTGTTTATATTCGGGTGTTCTGTTCGCCCAAACTGGATGGCTACAACATGACTGTGTTGTGTGTAAAGTACGTAGTTTCGTGCACTGGCATTATTGTTTATATTCGGGTGTTCTGTTCGCCCAAACTGGATGGCTACAACATGACTGTGTTGTGTGTAAAGTACGTAGTTTCGTGCACTGGCATTATTGTTTATATTCGGGTGTTTTGTTTGCTCATACTTGATGGCTACAACAAGACTTTCTTGTGCACATAAAATGTGTACTTTCGTGCATTGTACAATGTGTAGCCTATGTATATACTATTAGTATTACTGTGTATTCTGGCTGGAACATTACCAGCTTATGTTAGGTTCGTTCCTTGGTGTACTTTTTACCGGGATCGAGCATCCGGCCTCAATCTTTATCTTCTCTTGATTGTAATTTACTCCTACCTATCAGTATCAACATTGCTCATCTTATTCGGCGGACGAACGATACGCCATTTGGAATGCAAATGAGTGACGAGTCTGATTAACAATCCGAGCAAAACCTTAGGCCTACATTCATCCATACCATATTTTACCGTTCATTATTTTCAATATAATAATGTGCCTAATAATAATAATCTTTCGTACCAAGCTGTCCAGGGGCAATGCATGTCCCTCTTCAAAAAAATAAATAATAAATAGCGATAAATAGCTTTTGTGGTATTTTGAATAGCAAGAAAAGAATGTCCGAGGGTTGATAGTATGATATGACTCAATCCCAGGATTCGTCTTGTGACTGAGGAAAACCTCAGAATAAACCTCATTCAGGGTTGCCGATAGCCGTATCGAACTGGCGACCTCCCGATTTAGAGTTTAGCGTCAGCGCTAAGCAGTAAGCCACATTTATCAGTTGAATGTAATGATTGCTTACGAATTAGTTAGGGTTTGAATTTATTCTCCTATCGTATATGGAAGATGGGCTTGCAATAAGTTTCAGGATGAGAAAATGTGTTACACGAGACTAATTGTAAATGTCGCCGGTTCGATATCTGGTACCCGACATCCAGCTGATAATGATTTGTTTTTATGTGTTTGAGTCTGAGTACTATAAATATTCCGGCGTCATTCCCTCCTTGATATCTAAATTCCCCAATGACAGGGACACATGATGTGCACCTAAGAACGAAAACTTGTAAGAAACCCCGAATTCGCATATTGCGAGATGAGCTGAGATTGTGACAAGTTCCTAGCCCGGCAGGTGTCCGACTTCCCCGAGTTCAGTATTGCCGGCCCAGATTCCACCTTTCATAACAACCCCCTCCCCCCCTTTTCGATCCCGCTAACCGCCCTTCGACCAACAGCCACAATGGCGCCTCGCACGTGGCGTGGGCTGTCTACCTGCAGCATCCGACGGAATCTTCAGTTTCGAATTCACAACACTCTGTTCGACCGACCTTTCAATTACCTACCTGTGAGACGCTCGAATGAGCACGGCTATGCAGCCACAGACGTATTTCTTGAACAACACGTATTAGTAGGGTACACGAGCCCTAGGGATGGTGAACTCTCAGTCTTATATCTTAAAAAACACGTACTAGGAGTGTACACGAGGCCTAGGGATTTTATCCCTCGTGGAGATTATATTTCCCAAGTTCTGTCCTAAGCAGCCAGTTAATTTTCATAAAATGAACTAACCTGCAAACTTTCAACGTACGAAACGGTGAACTGTTGATGAGTAAGTTACTCTGGCATTTTCACATTTGTCACATCGTCCGTTTTGGATATTTAGAATTTACCCCTAATTTTAAACCCAACTGGATTTTATTAAAATGGTTATAGGCCTACATGACTGTCTATCTACCAATTTACACGTCTGTTACATCTTCAGATATTTTGATACAGAATTCTCACCTCCGCCCCTAAGATCGATGTTTTGCAATTTTTTAATTAGATATTATCGAATTTATGAAAAAAAATCGTTGAAATTGGGTCAAAGTCACCACAGTTTACCAAAACATAATATGCATTATTCTATTGTTGAACATTTTCAGAATTCAAATACAAATTAAACTCCCAAGTTTAAACTTTCGTAACATTTTAATTTTCTGTGTCATATTTTAGGCCAGATATTTAAAAACGGGCAATAATTTAATAAATGAAGCTTTATAGAGCAATATTAACTTAGGTACGATATTGGTCAAAACCGTAATCGCATAGAACAATTTGGCACCCTAACTTTTGATTTAGCTTCTGAATTATTTGCAACTTAATGACTTTCTAAAAAACGAAACATGGGAATCAGTGCTAAATGAACAAAACATCGACAAAGCACACAGACATAAGTGACAAAATTAAAACTTATACGAAGCTCAGCTCTTCGACAAAAACAATCCAAACAAATAATAAAACTAAAAAACTAAAACCATGGATAAAATTAGGACCTATACAGTCTACTAAGCACAAAGATCGAATGAGTAACCAAGTCCTAAAAAATCCTAACAATATTGAATCTCGATCTTCTTACCAAGAATACAGAAATCACTTAAATAGGTTAATACAGTCAACTTAGAACGATAACTACAAAAACAAAATAGCAGATGCAAACAAAGATATTAAAAAAGTGTGGAACTGGGGGTCAACCATCCCTAGGGCTCATGTACCCTCCTGGGGTGTGTTGTTTAAGAAATAAGACTGGGGGTCAACCATCCCTAGGGCTCGTGTACCCTCCTGTGATGTGTTGAATAAGAAATTAGACTGGAGGTCAACCATCCCTAGGGCTAGTGTACCCTCCTGTGATGTGTTGTTTAAGAAATAAGACTGGGGCCAACCATCCCTAGGGCTCATGTACCTTCCTGTGATGTGTTGAATAAGAACTAAGACTGGGGGTCAACCATCCCCAGGGCTAGTGTACCCTCCTGGGATGTGTTGAATTAGAAATACGACTGGGGGTAAACCATCCTTAGGGCTCGTGTACCCTCCTTGGATGTGTTGAATAAGAAATAAGACTGGGGGTCAACCATCCCTAGGGCTAGTGTACCCTCCTGGGATGTGTTGAATAAGAAATAAGACTGGGGGTCAACCATCCCTAGGGCTAGTGTACCCTCCTGTGATGTGTTGAATAAGAAATTATACTGGAGGTCAACCATCCCTAGGGCTCGTGTACCCACCTGTGATGTGTTGAATAAGAAATAAGACTGGGGGTCAACCATCCCTAGGGCAAGTGTACCCTCCTGGGATGTGTTGAATTAGAAATAAGACTGGGGGTAAACCATCCTTAGGGCTCGTGTACCCTCCTTGGATGTGTTGAATAAGAAATAAGACTGGGGGTCAACCATCCCTAGGGCTAGTGTACCCTCCTGGGATGTGTTGAATAAGAAATAAGACTTGGGGTCAACCATCTCTAGGGCTCGTGTACCCTCCTGGGATGTGTTGAATAAGAAATAAGACTGGGGGTCAACCATCCCTAGGGCTAGTGTACCCTCCTGGGATGTGTTGAATAAGAAATAAGACTGGGGGTCAACCATCCCTAGGGCTAGTGTACCCTCCTGGGATGTGTTGAATAAGAAATTAGACTGGGGGTCAACCATCCCTAGGGCTCGTGTACCCTCCTGGGATGTGTTGAACAAGAAATAAGACTGGGGGTCAACCATCCCTAGGGCTCGTGTACCCTCCTGGGATGTGTTGAATAAGAAATAAGACTGGGGGTCAACCATCCCTAGGGCTCGTGTACCCTCCTGGGATGTGTTGTTTAAGAAATACGACTGGGGGTCAACCATCACTAGGGCTCGTGTACCCTCCTGGGATGTGTTGAATAAGAAATAAGACTGGGGGTCAACGATCCCTAGGGCTCGTGTACCCTCCTGGGATGTGTTGTTTAAGAAATAAGACTGGGGGTCAACCATCCCTAGGGCTAGTGTACCCTCCTGTGATGTGTTGAATAAGAAAAAGACTGGGGGTAAACCATCCCTAGGGCTAGTGTACCCTCCTGTTATGTGATGAATAAGAAAAAGACTGAGGGTTAACCATCCCTGGGGCTCGTGTATCCCCCTCTGCTTCTATTGGGGGTATTTGTACCCTAGGGCTGGATTACCGGGAGGGTAATTGTACACTAGAGTTTGTTTCCCGGGTGGTAGTCGTACCCTAGAGCTGGTTTACCGGGGGGTTAGTGAGCTCGGGGGTAAGCGATCCCTGGGACACCTGTACACACCATTAGTGAGACCCTGTAAACCTTCCCCCCCCCCCCTGCGGAATTTTGGAGACCTATTTATTATGATAGAGTGATGAATTTGGAGTAGAATTTGACTGTTGGCCACATGGCCAGTGGTGGGTGTGGCACCCAGGGGTGTGCAGAAGGTGAATTTTGCAAACATAAATTATTTTTTTACTGCCAAACCAAATAAACAAATTACAAAAGTGATTTCAGATTCGTGTTTAGAATCACAAAGCTAGTTTTATTGATATTTTTTGCACTCTAATATTTCCCGGAAATAAAAATTTTGATTTTGAGACTATGTCCCTAAAATGGTAAAAACAAATCCTTTTTCAAACAATCTTCAATAATTAGGTACCGGTACCGTTGTATTTTGAGTAAAAATGAGTTTGTTGGTCACTTCTCAAGTCCTGGGTGTGAAGAAGAAGAATTTTCTGTTGATTTAATTATTAGTTATTACAATATTTTGTACAGCTTAACCATTAACACATTGCCAATACGATTTCAGATTAGTGTTTAGAATTACAAAGTTAGTAAAATTCATATTTTTTAACTCCCATTGCCCAGAAATCCAAATTTTGATTTCGGGGTTATGTCTCTAAAATGGTCAAATTTTACCGTTTTACAAAAGAAACTTCAATAATTACATAGCGCGATATATTTTAAGTACAAATTAGGTTGTTGGCCTCTTTTGAAGTCGTGGGTGTGGCATCCAGGGGTGCCCAGATTTTGCACTTTTCTGTTTATTTTATTTTCTATAAACTATTTTTTTTTAGAGCCCCACGGATAAATATAACAGAGCGTTATTTTATAGTTTTGAAATGTGCCCGGAAATCAAAATTTTGATAATGAGGTTATTGTCTCCAAAATGTAAACCATTGGCCGTTTGTACCATTAACCTTCAATAAATTGTATACAGTGCCCCCAATTGGTATATTTTATAAATAAATAAACTTGTTAAATGGTCAGTGTTCTTATGGGTGGCTGTAGTGTGAATTTGGCTGATTTTATTTCGAAAAGTTTTTTGTGAACAAAACTTATGAGTTTAATTTAGTTCTGACTTCATATTCGTCTTTAGAATGACATTTTCAAAATTTTCCGCAAAATATTGACTATCCCAAAATTAAAATCAAAATTTTGAAATAATTTCCCCTAGACCTGGTTAAACAGTGATATTTAATTGATCTGTTATGAGAGGGTGCAGGTGGGGGAGAAGGGGGCATGTGTGATTTTGTAGATATTTTAGTTATTTATTCATTATTTGATAAATTTGATTTTGTAGATATATTTGATTTTGTAGATTTTGTAGTGTATTTGCTTTATGTAGATCGTCAACGTAAAGTCAAAGGTTGCTTCATGTGTTCAAGACGCTATTTGCAGTTTTGTCTCTGTCTAGTATTGTTCTGTCGACGGTTACTTTCTTGCATACAAAACAGACTGAGATACTATATCACATCTTGATTTGAGATTTTTATAAATAAAAATATTTGTATTAATATAAATAAGATTTTGTAAAGTTTGTATTTTGGTTCGGTTGCAGCATCACCTGTATTTTTTTTTATTTTACTTGTATATTACTTTTTTACTTGTGTGTGTGGCCGTTGTAAACGTGGCCAAAAAATAGGGCTTATCTTATCGCCAGAAATCTGTGAAATGTTTATGGGTGGCCGGGTTTCATTGTCAGCATTATTTCTATCATAACGTATTATGCAAATGGGATCTGACCAACAGTATTTTGTTCGTTTCCCCGTAATGAGTACCGTACGTGCCCAATACATTTTTAGAGATAACAAGCATTTCATTTTCTCGTTTATATTCTTAACTATTAAAATGGGCACTAAGATTTTCACAGTGTTCTATCCAACTCGATTTGTTTCGATAGTTTTTTAAGCATCGATCATGATGGCTAACACATTTTCTAGATCACAAGCAATTCAATTTCGCGTGTACACTAAAAAAACTAGGCACTCACATCACATCTTGGTATCAAATCGAATTGTTTTGAATGATCCTCGCCATTGTGCTATAAGGAAAAACATTCACGTAGAATAAATTTCAGTTTTTAATACTCCACACAAATTGGGCACTATGTAGATGATAATATTAATTTTAGTTCACAAACAGTTTTGAAACTAGCGTATTTTTGGCCTCGTTTCTTATTATTCTCCAAAACACGTTCTGTAATATGATTTCATGATAGGCAAATATAATATAATTATTTTGAAAGTCATGTATAGTAAATTGAGTCTCTCTCTCTTTTTTTTCTTCTTTCTTTTGTTCAATAGATTTAGTGATGCCTTCTGCATAACATCTGCAAGATAAAATATGTATAAAAAAAGTATTTCATACTAGTTTATAAGTGTATTATTGCCAGTGTTGTTAAGTAACGCGCTACAAGTAGCGCGCTACTTGTAGCATGTTACTTTTTTTGGTAGCGAGACTGGTAGCGCGCTACATTTGAAAATCCAGTAAAGTAGCGAGTAGCAAGCTACTATATACGAGTATTTGTAGTGAAAAGTCACCGCTACTCTATTTTTGCAATAAACAAACACACGTTTGTTTCGCCCGCCACAATTCCCACCGTCACAGGTTCGGAATGACGACTGACATTGGCTTTTCTTGCTCTATAGTCCCAAAACCTCATCCCCAGCACTGAGTTTCCTGTTTCAACCCGTGAGTTGTGATTGTGTATGACTCACTTCCTGACCGTACCGCCGTTTCAATAAATAGTACGTACTAGCTTGGTCCTTTATAAAAAATGAAAGTAGCTGTAAAGTAGCGTCACTACTTTTTTTGAGTAGCTATACAAGTAGCGAGCTACTTGACAAAATACAGTACCTGAAAAGTAGCTAAGTTACTTTCAAAGATCAAGTAGCAGTAGCTGTAGCTGTAGCTGTAACAGTGCTACTTTTAAAAAGTAGCTTTAACAACATTGATTATTGCCAACTTCATATGTATTATCTCACATTCTATTTTATATATTTGATGTTCATATGTTTATGCTGTCTGTATATTATCTGTAATGAAGAGGTTGGCTACACTCAAAGGGGCTTAATAGCCCTACGTAGCACGCCTTAAGCCAATAAATATCAAATGTCTCTCTATCTCTCTCTTTAAATTATTAATTTGGGTCTCGATTTCATATTTTAGTTGAGAGAGAGAGAGCGAGAGAGAGAGAGAGAGAGAGAGAGAGAGAGAGAGAGAGAGAGAGAGAGAGAGAGAGAGAGAGAGAGAGAGAGAGAGAGAGAGAGAGAGACCCATATTTTATCGGGCTTGTGCTCAGTCTTGGGTTCAACCCATTGTATCACTTGTATCACACTCGTGACTACTAAACTCGATGCTGTAAACATAACCAACAAAATTTGCCAAGATGCAAACCTGCCAAAAAGTAATTATTGAAATACATCCCGTATTATTGTTTTAAAATTAAAACTTATGGACAGATTTTAATAATTTTTTATATTTATGTCCAAACTAACAAGGTCGACACCGGATACAAGTTTTGGAATTTGAACTTCAACCACCATTTTGTAAAAAAATATTTAATTTTCTAATTACTGGAATTCATATTGTTTGGTGTATAGAAAAAAATCGCTCATCTAGCAACGCGGAGCGTTTTCCTAGGTATTCAAACATTCAAAAAACAGCCAGACACAATGGTTGAAACACTAATCGACAATACACAAGAAACACATACACAGGGCATCACAATGTACGAAGAGTTCGTCTACAAATGACACAGCGCCATGCCATGTTCCTTGGCCCTAAAATCTACAGTTCCCTTCCACGAACAATAAATAACATAACTTCTATTAGCAGTTTCTGTAGAAAACTAGACAATTGGCTCATTCAACAGGCCAATGAGGAAATAAACAACATGATGAAATTAAAACAAACAAGGAAACATGGGTGGTACTCTAATGTCTAATAAAACTATGCCAAATGGTAATAATGAAAAGTTAAGAAATCAAAATAAATTAAATAACAGAGGTAAAAAAAAAAGTCTATACAATGAACTTATACAAGATTTGATAAGATTAGATGAAATTATACTTGATTGGACTAGAATAGATTAAATTATACTTTAGGATCCATTCAAGAAACCTCTACCCACGCTCAAGCTCTACTGCACTTCTGTGGGTAGTGGTTTCTATATGTATCAGATCTGTTATACTTGTATTTGTTAAAGATGGACAATAAAGATTGATTGATTGATTGAATGTAAGAGCTGGTGGGAGAAGCACTTATGGAAAGGGGAGAAGCTGGTTTTGACATTTGCGTTTGATACTTGCGCGTGCCTTAAATACTAGTACAGTATGGAATGTTTTAGTAAGACTTGTACGCAAGTCAGCCGTTGTAGTCGGGGCACTTTGTCATTTAATTACCACCAGTAGAGCAAGACGTGATTTTGAGGTCGTCATCATCATTAATTTCCATCGCTACAGTCTGCATGTGAGTAGGCCTCGGTCAACAAACATTCTTTTATCATAACGACGTCATGCGACTGCAATGTCGTCAGAAGGTCTTGGACTAGCTTCTCGATACCTATAGGTAGTTGTTTTGGGGGTGTTGTTGTACCATGCCTATTTCACTGTCAACTGCCGATATATTTTATCTGTTTTGAACCGAATATCGTGCTAATAGGCTACTTCCACCTATACCTACGGTATCACAAGTTCTTTGTTTAGTGCACCAGTCTCTTTCAATACCCTAGCGAAGTAACATTAGCGCTCTAACCAAGATAGTCTCTCTAAGTATTATATTATATGTATCCACCCTTGTATGTTTTGTTTAAAGCAGTGTGATATCATTATTGATGTTATTGGCGAGTGGTATGATGTGAAGGGAAATAGTCAGAACTAATATCAGAGTGACAAATGAGGTGATCATTGAACCGCTTTGGATGTCCTCTATATAGCCTATCTCGTGACGTCACGGACATTGTTGGCGGCCATTATCCCGTTCACCATGTCATTGTTGTAGACAAACAAATGACTGTATTGCCTACAAAGAGGCCGCTATAGTCCTCCCAACGAAACTTTTCTCATGCTTTCATCACAGGCCATGTCCAGAATGGCAACTTAACTTGTCATTCCTCCGTGTGCTTGATGGAAGATTGCGTCGGATTGTCTCAGTTCGTGAGTTGGCCAACTTGTCCGACGTTGATAAATGGTAATTCTCTCATTTGTGTAAGTTGCTATTAATAATATTACACGACGAATATTTTTAAAAATTAAATACAAAATATAAGTTTGTAGTAACAAAACCAATAAATTCTGTTTGAAGAGAAGTGATAATTGAAAATAGATCACGGGAACCCAGCCATTCACAGCTTTCGATACCAAGAAATGGCGGAAACGCCGATGTTTAAACAACTTATTTCATAAAACTAAAGTAGGACGGACTATACCTTTACAGTTTAGACCTACCTCTAGAACACAGTGGAATATTAGAATAAATACTTGCTGCGAGTAGTTACTTTATGGATCTACTCAGTAAAGTGTGAATTTTGATACATTTTGACAGGCTTTCAATAAAATAAAAAGACTGCCAATGTTGCTCACAGCTTGCTGGATTTTGATAGTTCCTGTGAACTTTTTCGAATTCTCGAACTCTCATTGGCTACACAACAAGGTCTACTTGATCTCCACCTAGCGGAGGCTCGTCGAACTCCCGAGTTCGACAAGCCTCCGCCAGGAAAGTTACGTGATTGCAGTGCAGGAGCTGCTAATTTCGTCGTGCGCCATCTTAAAGCCTAGTGTACGATTGGCGTCAACGCTAACTTCAACTTCAACACCTTGATAAACCTGTATATTCATATGGAAGCATTCACGATTGCAGAAATGCGTCAACCGTCAACTTGAACCGTCAACGTCAAAGTTCAACTCTTTCCAACTTTGACGATTGGCGTTAACGTTTGACGCTCGCGCATGCGCATTCACAAGTCACCAAAGAGTTTCAAAAGAAATATCTGTTCGTTTTCCAAAAAAAGCATTTTCTTCTTTTGATTTTGTTTATGTTCACTGGCACATTGTTTACCTGTTGTTTATCTCGTGAATGCCTCGTGTCAACATGGACGGGAACATTATCGAGGAAGTCCAGAAGTATCCCGTAATTTACGCAAAAAATTTACGTATTAACAAAAGGGCTGATGTTAAAGAAAATGCTTGGAAGAGCATTGCCTCTTCCACAAATAATAACCTCTAAATGACAACCACAAACCAGCTGTTGTTTACATAAAACCACCGAATGCTCTACATCACAACCACGGGAACTAAGGTCTACTTGATCTTCTCCTGGCGGATGCTCGTCGGGAGTTCGACGAGCCTCCGCTAGGCGGAGATCAAGTAGACCTTAACGGGAACAACGTGTAGAGATGGCCGTGCAATAACGAAGATCAACGAAGTTCAACGATGAGTACCGACGCAGCTTCAGTTGCCGTCGAATCGTGAATCAAAAACGCTAACGTGAAACTATTACCGGTTGACGATTCAAGTTGACGCCAATCGTAAACTAGGCTTTAGTATTCGGCAATAGTGCGCGCATGAACACAGGCAGTAAACCTTCCGCGGAAGTTTATTTCGAGGCCTCAGGGGTTATGACGAAAGCATGAGAATAGTTTCGTTGGGAGGACTATAACAATGTCCGTGACTTCACGTGAATATAACCATCGCGGATTGAACCGACGTTCGAGAAGGCTGTGATATAACCAATTGAGTGCAGTCGTGTGCACAGTGCAGTGCAGTGGATACTAGCGCACAGACCCCTAAAGCTAAGGTCCCCGCATTCGGATAAAAGCCACCACATTGTTTCTGGTATTTTTTAATTTTTGATGGAAAATGACTTAGAAACAATCGGCAATTTGCATAATAATACAATCTTATTTCCCATGGGTTAGTATCGATGTGAATAGATGATTTTCAGAATGGGCGCCTCAGGTCAAAGCTGAAGTAAGTTGCAGCACCTGTCCTCAAAGGTCCAACTTTGTAATTCATTCTATGTTAAATATTGTCGTTAGTCAACTGTCTAAATGTCAAACGACAATATGTTTGGTTTGTATCTATAACAAAGGTATTCTCTGTCAAAAACCTTGTAAAACATTACTGCAATGAATGATTTATATTGTAAAGTATTAAATATAAACGGCTTAAATGTTTGAATTGAGAAAACGAGGTGCAAAGATCGTGTTGGACCCTTAAGTACTGCTAGCGCTACGAGTGGCAGAAAGTCGCGCCTGAGACGCCCATTGATCTAGCAAGCCGTGATACGCTCTATCTATGGTTCCTTGATATAGTTATGTTGAGGAGTGTTTTTCACTGTTGTGCATTGTTGTCACTGAAGATCTAGAGGGCCGTGATTAGCTCTATCTAGCTAATAGTGGGTTTAGTTTACAGCTAAGCGTTGGGAGCGAAGCGAGAGCGAAAGCTCCAATCAGCGGCCGAGATTCACGCGAACTCGGCCGCTGATTGGCGCTCGCGCCCTCGCTTCGCTCCCAACGCTTAGCTGTAAACCCACAGTAAGGGTCCTAGATGAATTCTGAAAAAGGTTGTAATGTTTCCCTCGTACCGGAGCACGGGATGGGAAGGAGTAATATTAAGTACACTGTACACTGATTAAAATATAGCAGACTTTAATTAATTAAGCACGTAAATAGCAACCGTAGGTTACATTAGATGCCGCCGTAGCTGGCAAGAGACGGGTGTTTCCTGCGCGAGGGCTCCACGTCCACTGGTCAAGCCCACCGCTTCACCACTATCTTACCCCCTCCAACTACCGTCACATGACGTGTAGGGTGGAACGTCACAAATATCCCCCCCAGATTTTATTTTCATTGCTAGAACAGTGAATATAATAAGATTACACTTGAATAAATTCCTTGTTGAAACCATTACAATTAAAAGCCGCACATTTTAGTATAATATAACATAACATCTCAATACAAAACAAGCTTCGACAAACACCATGTCGATGTAAAATACAAGAAAATTAGTTTATAAACACACACACACAAGTTGTGAATAGCACAATCATGTCAAGATATAATATTGAGTGAACAAAATAAAGTACTACAATACACATAGGTGCTATAGTTGTATACAGTATCAATTACAAGTTTAATGGAAAATGTACCATATGTAATTGAATTAAATACAATAAAATTAACTAAATTACCTTAAATTAAATAAAATACAGTAATAACCATTTTTAGACATCGACTACAATCTGAAACTAAAAACCCCATAAAACATTGGTTATCGTACAGCAACACACGTTCTTGGAATGGGAATAAAATCGACCATGTGTGCAGTCAACCCAGTTGTGGTAAGTAGTAAGGCTTCAAATTTACAACATTGAAAATTCCCTTATTGCGATCATGATCATCAACGAGGTGGTAGGCATTGGGGCCTACTTGTCGGTAGATGGTGTAGGGGCCCTCATAAATCATGAAGAACTTGTAAATTTGTTTGTTCGTCGCACTTGAGACGTGATTACTTTTCAACAGTACCTTGTCGCCTGGTTGAAACACGGTACATGTTGCGCGACTGTCGTGGGCGCGTTTACGTTTCGCCGCTTTGGACGACAAGCGTTCACGTGCTAGAACAATCTTCTGAGGTGTTGACAGTGGTAGTGATGTCTGAGGTGGAAGGTTAAGCATATCGGCTATCATTCGTTGTGGACTACGGCCAAATTGCAATTCATACGGGGTAAAGCCGGTACCTTCATGAGTAAGGACATTAAACCACTGTTGTATAAATGGTAAGCATGATACCCAATTAGTGTGTTTATTGTGACAGTAGGTCCGGAACACTCTCCCAAGTTCACGCATTATCCGTTCAGTAGGATTGCTTTGTGGGTGTCGGATCGATGAATGTAGGGGTATAATGGACTCCTCTTCCAACACGCGGTACCATTCTCTCGCGGTATACTGACTACCGTGGTCCGACAAGAGTTTTCGAGGCCTCCCCACATTCGGTATGTAGTCGGTTAAAAGTTTATTCAGAATAGCCTTCGTCGTCGCTCGTTTCAATGCGTAAATCGTGACGTACTTAGTGAATGTGTCGAGGAAAACCAAGATATAATTAACACCTCCTTTAGCCTGTGGCAACGGCCCGTATAAGTCCGTCGTAACAAGCTCATTTGGCATCGTCGGAAGCACATGCGCCATTTCTCCCGATAACCCTCGTGTCGCGCATTTAGCCTTCTGACAAACGTCACATGAACGTGTGACTTTTACGATCAAGCGTCGCATGTTCTTCCAATAGAAGTGTTCGGAAATGATTTTGTATACTTTGTATGATCCTACGTGACCGTAAGCTGCATGAAATTGTTTTACCAACGTTATGCAGTCATTCATAGGAACCATAATCCGCCATTCACTGTCGTGATTGCTTTTGTGATACAAGATGTTGTCATGTATTATGTAATCTCCGCAGTTAGCCCGATCTCCCGATGAGGCCTCTATTTCGCGGATGAATACCCCTAATTGGGGGTCGGCTCGCTGGCGCTCAGGTAGTTCCTTGACCCAGTTCGTCAGGTTTGTTGTGGCTGCGTCCACCACCTGGGCTATTGTGTGTATGCGTAGACATTCCTCGTCGTTGTATTGTACTCCATTGACTGGCGCACGACTCAGGGCATCGGCAACAACGTTTTCTCTTCCGGGACAATATTTTATGTCGAAGTCGTACTCTTGAAGTATTAATATCCACCTGGTAATGCGTGCACTAAGGAGTTGACATTGTTGCATAAATGATAAACTTTTGTGATCAGTCCAAACGGTAAATTTGTGCCCAATTAAATAAATGCGGAATTTTTGTAACGCGTAAACAATAGCAAGCCCCTCCTTCTCGGTGGTAAAATATCGCCGTTCTTGGCATTTCAATGATCTACTCGCAAACGCGATAACACGACGTTCGCCGTTTTGATCGATTTGAAATAAATGGGCCCCGATTCCTACATCTGAACTGTCAGTGGAAACGTGATATGGTAGTGTTGGAATCGGGTGGTGCAACATAACCGTATCCAGGAACAACATCTTTACGTTCTCAAACGTGTCATTCATCTCCGTCGACCACGACCATTTAACACCCTTCTTCAACAATGTCAGTAGAGGCGCCGTCGTGTGAGAGTAGCGGTCACAAAACCTCTTAAAGTATGTGCACATACCGAGAAATCTACGTAACTGTTTGGCGTTTTGTGGCCGCGGGTAGTCTAGTATAGGTTTGAGTTTCTCTTTGTCTATTCTTACTCCGTTCTCTGATATGATATGCCCCACAAAATTGACCTCGGAACGTAGAAATTGGCATTTGTCGAATTTGAGAGTGATAGCTACTTGGGCTAGAGCATCTAGCACCAACTGAATGTGGCGTATGTGCGACTCAAAGTCCTCACTAGCGATAAGAAGGTCGTCTACATAAAACGTGGTACATGCTTTTAGTTCTGGTGTGAATACTTTATGTAGACATCGTGTTAAGCCAGCAACACTAGACTGCAATCCGAACGGAACAACACAGTATTGGTATGTAATTCCATTGTACGTAAACGCAGTATATTTTCTGTGTTCTTCTTTTAGAGGCAGCTGCCAGAACGAACTTGTTAAATCTAAAGTTGTAAAGAACTTTTTACCGTGAAATCTTTGTAGAAGCTCTTGAATAGGCTGGGGTGAGTCGTTTTGTGGCGCAATTCTTGAATTTAGTAATCGGGCGTCCAGGCAAGGACGAACCCTTCCATTCGACTTGACAACAAAGACTAGTGGGTTAGTGTATGCGGATGGGGCAGGTTCTATGATATTCCAGGCGAGCATTTGTTGTATTTGTTCGTCTACTGCTTGTCGTTTGGAATATGGGATGGGATACGATTTTTGGGTAAAGGGCGCTGTATTCGTCATCTCCAACTCATGAATATAATTGTTAACCCTCCCAGGTTTGTTAGAGAATACGGAAGAATGGTTTAATAGCAGGGTCGAAATTGAGTCTTTTTGTGATGGCGTAACCGTGAGAGGCAACGACTGGACAGTCTCTTTCACCAGTTCTGTAAAAGTCCTGTCATTGTCCTTCCCAAACGATTGGGGCTGCTCAACAAATACATTCAAGTTGTCTGTCTGAGGGCTCTCTATAAGTGACAAATGGCGGTTAGAATTTTCTTTTACATCTCCTGACTCAGAGAGTTTGAAACCTATTGTTTGAGTTGTTTCACCATTTGAAATACATAGTTCGTTGGTTTTGAAATTTATCTCGGCGTTTAAACACCGGAGCCAATCTGAACCTAAGATTAATTGACGGTGTAAATTGGGTACAATAAGCATAGGTATTTCATGCAATATGGTATCGATAACAACAGGAAGATAAGTCTGCCTATTAACAGCGTGGCTCTTATCATCAAACGCTCCTGTCACCATAACAGTACGAGCAGGTAGTAGTGGCAAATCGGGCTTTTGTGAGATTAAAGTGTCCCAAAAGAGTTCTGATATACAAGTTATCTCACTACCCGTATCAATTAAAGCATCAATATCGTGAGCACAGACACTTACAGTTATTTCTGGTGTACCAACGACGTTTGCTCCGTCCACCACGACGTCCTCTGACAGAAGATCATCACGTAACGAAGCGTGGTCGAACATCACGACCGTCTGGATTGTTCTGACGTCACGTGCAGGGGATGTACTCCTTGATAATGTAACTGAAGACAGCGGAGTTACCTGACCAGTTACAGCTCGTTTCCCGATTCCGAATTACCGCAGGTGTCTTGGGCCTCGACTGCGAAGTCCGTCTCGGCGGCGGGCTCGGCGTTGGGTGAGGACTCGGTACACGTCAGCATGTTGACCTTGTGTCCCTGGTTGGCGTCACCGCCGCGACGCTGCGTCTGGTTGTTGTCTCGCCAGTTCTCCGATGTAGACACTGGGCGGCTGGTCGCAGCTGGTTGGATGGTCTGCCGATGTGGAGGTGCCGGGTTCGAGGTCCGTCGATCCCGGTCCGCGTACATCCCGGAACGCTGTACTGTCTCTCGTTCGCGACGGCGAGATGCCGCGTCATCCAACCCCCGTAACAATGAAAGCATTGCTTCCGGCGTCTTAACATTTGCGGCGATCAAAGTATTTTCAACATTCGCGGGAAACAAATGGGAGATTCGGCGCACGAAAGTCTCATCTGACATGTGTGCGGACACGTATTTTAGTTTGTTCATCCACGAGAGGAAGAACTCCGTCATCGTTCCGTGAGTCTTTCGATCATAATAATCGCGTGCAAACTTGAGATCGACTGCGTCTTGTATGTCATTCGACCAGAACATGTCCTTAAAACACCGCGAAAACACGTCCCACGTATGCCACGATCGGCGGAAAGCCGATGCCCAGTGTTTGGCCGGGCCGTCTAATTGACGAAATGCAATGGATAGCCATTGGTTTTCCGGTATGCCGAACTGGACACAAGTATGTTCAAAACCCTCTAAAAATTCAAGAGGATGGACTTTACCGTCATCACTAAAAGTCGGAAACACAGGTACCATCCACGGCATAGGCGTGTTACCGTTGGTCGCCACCGCCGAGGGGAGAACGGTTTGTTGGCCAGTAGATAGGCCTACCGATGGAGACGCCGACGACGTTGCTGACGACGACGGTCGCTGGCTATTTGTCTCGAGCGCCGTCAACCGTTCTAACATCCCGGACAATTGTTCGTTGACCGAAGTCAACATGTCACAAGCCGTCGGAAAGTCCTCCTGTCGCTCACTGCGCACACGGCCTTTTGGCATTTTATCACTGTTCGAACACTGGATTGGTTTAAACAAACACTAATATATCGCACTATTGTTGTAGGTAGGTTTGCGTTGGGCGCCAATGTAATGTTTCCCTCGTACCGGAGCACGGGATGGGAAGGAGTAATATTAAGTACACTGTACACTGATTAAAATATAGCAGACTTTAATTAATTAAGCACGTAAATAGCAACCGTAGTTACATTAGATGCCGCCGTAGCTGGCAAGAGACGGGTGTTTCCTGCGCGAGGGCTCCACGTCCACTGGTCAAGCCCACCGCTTCACCACTATCTTACCCCCTCCAACTACCGTCACATGACGTGTAGGGTGGAACGTCACAAGGTCTAACAGGTCACTGAGGGCCGGTTTCACCAAGATCAACTTTAACCAAGTTCAGTTGAACGATACTAAAGGTCGGTGCACAATCACCCGGTATCGATAACTGTAACGATAACGATAACGGGAATAAACTTCGATTCCATGTTAAACTACGATACGATGCACAATTAGAGCTTCCCGTTACCGGGCCCGGTAACGGGAACGGGAAGTTCGCCAAGTTTTAACTTAACGTTACCGTTCCCGTCTGTACGTTACCGGGACCAATCAGAATCAAGCGTCCATGGCCTGTTAAAAATATTAGCAAATAGCCGAGCGTCTGCTTAACGGGCAATTGTGCATCGAATGCCTTCCCGTTACCGTTTTATCGTTATCGTTAAAGCAGTTAAAGTTACAGTTATCGTTACCGGGCAATTGTGCACCGACCTTAACACCAACCTTTAACTGCAAAATCCACTGCATGAAGAGTGAAATGTTTTATTGATAATGTGTTGCTTTATACGTCGATTAACAGATAGTTTCAGTAATGATGTGAAACAAGATACACATTTAAATCCCATTTGCATGCAATTGTATCCTGTTAAAGGCAAGGAAGATTTTCTCAGATTGGTAATAAATGTAATCCAACAATGCACTTGCAGTTTTTGTTTAATCATTTTAACATAAAAATACATCTGTGCTATGAGTAAACAAACATGTATACCAATCTTTACATAGATTATTTTAAACTTCATGGTATTACAAAAGGCAATAAGTGGCATTGTGAGAAATAATTTCCATCTCTCTGTAAACAATAAACATGCAGTGACAATACGTAAGTATCCAAAACAACAAAAATGCGAGATATGTGAGAAATTAAATAGGTACAAGTTATTATTTTTGTCAAATTGGTAACATTCAGGTTCAAGCTGAACTCGACAAAAGTCAATGCTGGTGAAACCGGCCCTGAGTAACGAACTGATAGCTGTTCTTTTGTTATTTTCAGAAGTTTGTCAAGTTTTCGTAGAGTTAAGCCTACAACCGTTACTGGTTATCATTATTGACATGAAGTCATCAATCATTAATGACATACAAATAAAATAATATTGTCGCATGCCTTTCGCAATCGATCGGTGTAGGTGGTACCAGGTAGTAAAATTTATCACTAGGTGCTTATCATACTGCAGTCGTGTAAACAATGACTATTATGCAGTTCGCAACATTGGCGTGAACATTATGAAACAGGTAGGTAGCTCTTCATCCACATACACCGGCAACGCAGAGTGTTTTCAATAGAAAACAAGTGAGTAAAACATCTTAGTTGTTAGAATATAATGTTCTATGGAAGTTTTATAGAAAGATCGAAGCGTGATATTGTGAAGAAATAGCGTTGGACTGAGCCTCAGGGCAGATGCAATTGCCCTGCTTGCATGGGGTGCGTAGCCGATGTTTTTGCTTTGCAGCTCAGTCCTTCCCTAGTTCTGACCAGGACCAGTATTTGTAGGGATGGATCATGCGGAATTACAAAGAAATACACCAAATTCAATTAGCAAGGGTTACGTATATTTGTTATCGAATGTACCCTATTGGTCTTGAATCAACGATAACGTTGTGAGCGCGAGTGCGTGGTCAACAACCGCTTTCCTACCCTTTTCACAGCGGCCTGGCACAGTGACTGGTCAATCCTCCGATCCGTCTTTCCTTGGTTCGATCCCTGTCGGCCGTTATCCGTCTTCTCGACGCGATCGAATGTCCCGAGCACGTCGACCACTACACGTCTGTTTTCTCGTTCCTCCCTCCCCTGGTCACCCAAACTCAAACATCAACAACCTTCCTTTCTCTCTCTCCTCCATTGTTTTGGACCCACCGCCTGGCCAAGCGTGATTTAAACAAACATTAAGAATCCAAATAAACACCAAGAATCCAACAACAACACACCATGACCTGGTCCCATTCTTCACATGCCCGGCCTCCCATTGAACGATGACCTCATCGTTCGTAGAATGTCTTCATCCCTCGGGCATCACCGGATCCCTCGGCATCTCCTCAACGTCTCAGGTAGTTTCGTCGTCGTTCCGGACCAGTATCATAACCCAATCATTGTACCAAGCCCCCCTAAACGCAATACCCTACACCCCGCGCTCACAATGTTATCGCTTACCTCAGACTCGTACAGGCCGCTAAAATCCTATCTGAAAACAAAGACTCTTCCTATATAAGGTCCACCTGAAGGGCAGAAACCCTAACGGCGACAAATGCCGCTGATATAGTTAACGAACTTGCACACAGGTGATAGCAAAGAAACCAACTGAAAAATATCAACACCAAGACCTGTGTGAGAGACCAAAAATATAAAACAATGTATCCTACCTACTGAGTCTTTGTCCGAACCAATATCAAAATAAATGTATTACGTAACCCTCGTGATGTACAATTGAGCTCGCCCCGACAATTCTCAGCTGGCGGCTCATCCACAGGCATGTACTGCGTACAAGACAGCATGTTAGTGAATTGTGCCTGTAACAGAAAACAACTTGCGGCAGTCACAATTCAAGGTTGCTTTTACACACAACACACAGCGAATTCCGCTAACGCCAGAAAGAACCACTAGGCCACGCACGTGGTACAACCAGACACATGCTAATAGATGCAAAGAAGAGTATGGAAAACTTCCATACTGAAAGTGGTGTCAACATATCCGGCGAACGCATTCCACATAAGTCAAGCAAAGACATACCACGAAAACTATTGCCAATAATGTGACTATACAGCCAGCAGATAGCCTCCGTCATAATAATGACATCACATCGTCATACAGCCCTCCCCCGCATGACGTCACTGTAATTAACACCAACTGTCACTATAGAGTCACCAACCAACCAACATCATAACATTGACACCATACTCATACCTCCTTCAGTATAATGTCCACAATTCCCAATGTATCCCATTGTGACTATAAAGCCACTCACAAAACAACAGCCAAATTATGACCATATCTCCGTTAACCTACGTTTCTTAAGCGTATCAACTCACAATAACTGTGACTATAGAGCCAACAATAAATATGTCAAATTAACGACAAAATGTCACCTTCCAACACCAATTCAAATAAGTCATCAATCCTCCAATAGCGTAACCAGAAAGTCACCAAATAATAGTCGTCTCAATAACGCCATCATAATGCCGTCACAAATACATCACGTGTATCCCCTTACCTCGGCCGATAATTTCATCTATCAACGACCAAATCAGCGACCACAACGTCGAAACACCACCGCAACCAGAAGTTCCTATCCGTCTTTCCTAGAACGAATGCACCACAGGTACCAACAATAACTAAACATACAAGTTATACACAAAATGTACTTCCATATCAAGCATCCAAACGACATATATACATCAATAATTACAATCCTAAGAATACAGTTCATTCCTAATAATCTAATCGATCTACATTTTACATAAATTATTCACATAACATCATCATTCAGTTCGAATCCAGCTCAACACAGTAGAATGACGTCACGCCTGCTATCCGTGTAGCGATAAACATTATCAGTCCGTCAGAAACAGGCGCGTGCCATCGGACAAAGTTGCATTTTACCCGAGAGTCGAACCAAAGGCCCCTCGCTCTCCGTCCACACCTTCCAAGTGATCGCACACTGGCCCCAAGAGCATTCAGGGTGTAAACCCCTACGTTCAGTGTACAATACACCCTTCCAGTGCAAACGCAGACCGTACCCACAATTCATGCTACAATCCGAAACAAGCTAGCTACTAAACCGCAATCAAACATACCATCAATCCACAAACGTACCAACCATTCACGTTTCTGGCCATGGTGCACGCCACTCTTCAGGGTCGTACCACGGTTTAAGTCGAGACACATGTACGATATCCTCCGACCATTTATTATTCAATTTTAGTTTAATTCTATAGTTCAAGTCGGACAACTTTTCCACAATAGGGAAAGGGTCCAACCACCTATGAATAAACTTTTCCACTTTGCCAACCTTGCGAATTGGGAAATAAACTTTTACATAATCACCAACTGCAAAGTCAACATGTCTACGTCCTTTATCATATCTTAGCTTCTGCTTCTGCTTATTCTGTTCGATCTTTATCACATCCAGAACTTTCTGTCTGGCTTCTCGAAGCATAGCAATGCGTGCTGTACTATCCACTCCCAGCTGCAATTCCGGTTGAACCCCCGCATCGATAGGAAGGGTGGGCTCCCTTCCGTATACCAAATAAAATGGAGTACGTTTCGTTGTAGCCTGCACCGAGACATTATATGAAAACGTGCATAAAGCGACATATTCGTCCCAATTATCATGATGAGAGTTAAAAAGAATGACAAGAGAGTGCCTAAAGTCCCGTTGAAGTGTTCATCCAAGCCATTCGTGCTAGGTCTGTACGAGGAGGTGTACATAGAACGAACCCCCAATCCGCGTACAATTTCTGAAACTAGACTTCCCCGAAAGACTGCTCCTCTATCACTCAGAATGACTCTCGGACAAGAGTGTTGACATATGACGTGTTCAACAATGAAGTTAGCGACATTTACAGCACTTCCCGAAGGAATAGCTTTAGCTATGGCCCATTTTGTAGCGTAATCCGTCGCTGTGACAATATATTTCATATGGTTCTTGGTGAGCTTGAGCGGGCCCATTAAATCCACCCCTATCATATCAAATGGAGTGCCTACCGGGATCGGTTGCAACAACCCCGGCGGTTTGAGTCTAGGGCTTTTCTTCGATTGACAATCACCACAACTTTTCACGTAACTCGCAACCTCCGTACACATATTATCCCAGTAAAATCGTGCCTTCAACTTGGCATAAGTTTTCATAAAACCAAGATGACTACCCCCTCCCGGACTGTCATGGCAATCATACAGCACTTCAACTTTCAAATTATCAGGAACAACAAGCAGCTTCGTCGGTCCGTTGGGGACAAAGTTCTTCTTGAAAAGCACCCCATTCTCTAGTACGTAACTACGCGACTGACGCCGGACCCTAGAAGTAGCCTGATCGGGATCCAATATGGCGTCCATCAACTCAGCTAGCTTAGGATCCTGCCTCTGAGCGATAGCCATCTCATCCATTTGAATCGGCAATGTCATAATTTCCATTGCTCCCTCGATATCCTCCGGCTCAGGACCCTTTTTAGGTAACAACCGTGACAAACAGTCCGCATCTAGATGTTACTTGCCAGACTTATACACGATTTCCATGTCATAGTCCATCAGAAAGATAGTCCATCTGGCCAGCCGACCACTCCTTGCACTGCTCGTACGCAAGTAACACAGTCCACAATGATCTGTGACGACTTGGAATCTTCGACCATAAATGAAATGACGAAACTGGTTAAGGGCATAAATCACCCCTAACAATTCGAGTTCGGAGACCCCATAGTTCGCTTCCGCAGCCGTAACACGGCGTGAGCTATAACTGATCGGGTGCCACTCCGACTCAAACTGCTGAAGAATAATGGCCCCCAACCCCTCTCTTGATGCGTCTGTCCTGATCTGAGTAGGAGCATCGCCTGAATAGTGTCTTAACACAGGGGCTGAGACCAACTTCGATTGTAAAGTCCTGAAGGCCGTCTCCTGCTCGTCATCCCAAGCGAACAGAACGTTTTTCTTAGTCAAATTCGTGAGGGGCGCACAAATACGGGCATAGTCCTGTATAAACTTCCTGTAATATGAAGAAAGCCCAATAAAAGATCTTACCTGTCTCACCGTTGTAGGGACTGGAAAATCCAGAACAACCTGAACAGTATCAGGGTTAGGAGAAACTCCCATAGCATTAACCACGTGCCCTAGAATCGGAATCTCCCCAAATCCGAAAGAACACTTTTCCGGATTCAACGTCATGTTACCATTCCTGAATCTCTCAAGCACTACCCTTAATCTGTTTAAATGGTCATCAAAGCTCTCGCCCGGGACTAAGATATCATCAAGATAGACTAGACAATGAGTATATAAGAAACCCTTTAGCACTTTATCCATTGCGCTCTGGAATAGAGCTGGCGCCGTAGAGATTCCGAATGGCAGTCGCTCAAACGAGTACAAACCCACACAGGTAGAAAAACTACATATTTCCCTAGCCCAAGGCGTAAGTCCCAGCTGCCAAAACTCCGACTGAAGATCTAAAGAGGTGAATACAGTACAGCCATTAAGACAGGCTAACAGACTGTCAGCATTAGCACTAGGGTAACTATAACCCTTAATCTGCAAATTGACCTTCCTGAAATCCACCACAAGTCGTAGTTTACCGTTCTTCTTTTTCACCAAGCAAATAGGGCTCGCCCACTCAGACATGGAGGGAGAGATGATACCAGCCCTAAGCATGTCATTAATGTGTTCAACAATGGCCTCCCTCTCTGCCGCTCTCACACGATAGGGCTGCAGACGTACAGGCTTGGGATCTTTCAATTCAATATCACAATCTCCAATATTAGCCCTTCCAATCAACTCCGACGACCAGCCAAAAACATCATGAAATGACGTCAACAGTTCTAGCAACTTGTCACGTTCAATGTCCGGCATGTCCCCATTCACATTAAGTGATGCAATATCAGCCGGAACATTCCGTTGAGAAACCGAGTGCGCCTATCGTAATTCATAATACCTGTTTCTAAAGTCAGCATATCGGCGGCACTCGTCTCCAGGTTGTCTACGCTCGTTAATTCTGCGTCTTCAACCTCCCCTAATACCGAACCCTTGTACACACATATACTGGGAGCGATGAAAAATTAGCTACCGGTAAGACTCCACACATTGTAAATGACAGCATCATTGGGGGAATAATCAACCCCTTACGTTCCATCCAAGTCACCTTAGGTTCAAAGACCCCGACCTCATACGGAAAACCTCATTCTACTGTGAATTCAATCTGCCCCATCATGCCTGGACCAATAACCACTTCCTTGGCAGCCTTCAACAGCAAGGGGCCAGTCTTCGTGAGATCTATAGAGAATAAATAATCGTTTGACTCCCGCTCCCCCGAAAAGGCGAATAGTGGAGCCTGATCGACTACGTTCGGTATATCTAATCCACTCAAGTTGACAGCGACGTCAACATCCATTCCGTGCATTGACACGGTATCATTAGAAAAATCTATAATTACTTTATATCGGACACAAAAATCCCAACCAAGCAAACATTTTACAGACAGTCCCTCGACCGCAATAAAATCCATCGGGAAAACAGCGCCTGCTATCATCAAATCAACACCACAGGCGCGACCAACTACCCTTAAAATTGAGTTATCCGCCGTACGCAACAACAACCCGTTTACCGGGCTTAACTTCAAATGCCGGACCAAATCCGCGCTAATGCAGGAAACCCCTGCCCCTGAGTCAACTAAGGAAGAAAAAACTTCAACCCCCAAACTCACAGGAATCCTTAAAGATCCCAACGTACGATTCACCATAACATCAACTATCTGGGTAGCCGTCTCCACCTCACAATCAGCAACAATAACGTTCTCAGCCATCACCTCAGAACTATCCTCATTATTCATAGCAATTACAACCCCCTCGTCAACCGCAACAATCTCCTCCTTAACAGTAATCTCTGGTTGTATATGATCAACAGTTTCCTGTAAAATAACAGCCATAATTCCCGGGATACGACGCAAAACTTGCGCCCTATGCCGGACAGCGGCCCTTTTAATAAAACACTTTCGCTTCTTGTGCCCCACACGAAAACACGAGAAACACGTACCCGTAAAACGGAAATCTTGAACACATTTCCCTTCATCATGCAAAGAGACCCTATCGTTAACCACCGGAGACGTCCCACACCCCGGCGTGTAACTCAGTTTCCCGTAGGGGTGGTGGAATTTGGAGGTGGCTGTGACCCAGCTGCTGGGCCATTCTGCGCCTGCAGAGCCTTCAATTGAAAACAGTCCCTCATAAAGTGGCCAGGCTTCTTACAGAAATAGCGCACCACCCGTCCATCCACCCCACGTTGATTACCACGTGCATATCCACGCTGATAACCCCCATAACCTTGAAGCATACCCTGCTGTTGTTGGCAGTGATGTTGCTGTTGCTGTGCTTGTTGCTGTGGCTGCTGCTGCTGCATACAATATCCACACTGCTGTCCACACCCCCCCGTCGGCTGAGGCGCACACATCGCCTGCTGCTCCCGAGCGCTGTTCTGCTCCTTATCCGCTATTTGCCTCTTCTCCAGCGAATCGACCTTGGCCATCAAGGCTGTCATCGCCTTCACCAACTCAGCAACAGCGCCATCTCCTGCAAACACAGGTCTACTCGACGTCCCCTGCCCCCTTGTATGCTCAACGTGGACAGGCGCAACCACCGGCTGCTTATTCCCCCACTCGGCTGCACTCTTCCTGACATCTTCGATATCACCAAGCTCATCTAAAAGTTTATCCACATTTACAAAAGTCATGTGCCGTATCGCCTCCGCCAAGTCAGGGCGCAACCCCCGAATAACCCATTGAACCCGCTCTCCGTTGGACATCGAAGGGTTCACTTTATTCATCAATTTAACCCTGGCAAAAGCGTAATCATACACACTTTCCCCCATGCGTTGAAGTCGTGCACACAACAACCCCATCCAATACTGTATATCCCCCTTCTTGACTCCCCAAGTCTTAACGAAGTGGGTCTTTACATCTGACCAGAGCAATGGTTGAACAGTTCCGTCGTCTCGTACAGGAGCTTGCGCCAACCATCTCGCATCCAACGCCGAATACCAATCTGCCTACCCCCCTGACAAGTAGGACGGCAAAGCCTTAAATTTTTTATCATCTGACCACGAGTTCACATCACCAGCCCTATCAAAATCTGCAATCCATAATTCCGCATCATCCTCACCTGGCCGAAACTTATCTAAACGCACAAATACGCCCCCACCGCCCTGTGGCTGAGTCATACTAGAAGTAATATGCTCCTCAACTCTCAAGTCTGCCTCGTCTTCAAAACTGTTCTCAGGAAGGGGTGTCAATAACGCCTCATCCGTTAGATCCCCACTGTCGAGTCTTTGCTGACGACGACGCCACTCTAACAACCTTTCCGCAGGAGAAAGCCTTTCACTAGTATTAGGCACACCCAAATTACGAAGAGACGCCCGTAACGCACGATCAGATGGAACCCCACTCATATGTGAAAAAAAACGGTAGCAAGACAAACTAACCCTGCTTACAATACAACCCTGTAGAAGCAACACTCACCTCATCACACAACTTGCCTATCTTTGCAAAAACACAGAGTAGCCTACAAGTTGACCCACGCAACCTCGCAACACAGTCCTAAACACACACACGTAACCCTTGCTAATAATCAAAAATTAAAATTTACGCCTGCCATGATCCATAATACCTACGGTATTACATCTCATACAAAACCGGCGCCTCCACCATGTGAAGAAATAGGGTTGGACTGAGCCTCAAGGCAGATGCAATTGCCCTGCTTGCATGGGGTGCGTAGCCGATGTTTTTGCTTTGCAGCTCAGTCCTTCCCTAGTTCTGACCAGGACCAGTATTTGTAGGGATGGATCATGCGGAATTACAAAGAAATACACCAAATTCAATTAGCAAGGGTTACGTATATTTGTTATCGAATGTACCCTATTGGTCTTGAATCAACGATAACGTTGTGAGCGCGAGTGCGTGGTCAACAACCGCTTTCCTACCCTTTTCACAGCGGCCTGGCACAGTGACTGGTCAATCCTCCGATCCGTCTTTCCTTGGTTCGATCCCTGTCGGCCGTTATCCGTCTTCTCGACGCGATCGAATGTCCCGAGCACGTCGACCACTACACGTCTGTTTTCTCGTTCCTCCCTCCCCTGGTCACCCAAACTCAAACATCAACAACCTTCCTTTCTCTCTCTCCTCCATTGTTTTGGACCCACCGCCTGGCCAAGCGTGATTTAAACAAACATTAAGAATCCAAATAAACACCAAGAATCCAACAACAACACACCATGACCTGGTCCCATTCTTCACAATATATTCGCATCGGCATCGCAATCAGCCGATCACTATCCATTTACTGAGTGGATTTCAGCAGCATAGGAGGAACTAGCTATAAGATTAATCATGCGGTGTTTGGAAGCTTTGCCCACACGGCAATCAAATTGAAGTGTTCATTCACCTCTTACTGCAATGTACACTCAAGTTGGTATATAGAACACATATTCAATAACAGTTTCACCGAAAATGATTCGAGTTCCACGTAATTAGTGGTTAAATGTTTTATGCAGCCGCTCAACGTTGTACGTTTGGCAACACCTTACCCCGGAGTGTGGTGTGACCTTGCCTCGCGTATCTGGAGGGTTGGGCGAAAAGTATCCAGCCAAGCGCTCGTGTATAGTCGTTTCAAATTTTCCGTCCACTACAATAGAAACCGTTTTATTCTTCACATTATAGCAATATATAAAATGGCAGGTCAAATAGAAATTAACACAAATACGTCAAATAGTACAGTTTACGTCGTAGTCTAATGTAACGACATACCTGTAACAAGAAGAATTTTCACCAAGATGTATCAAACAAACGTAAGTTTGTGAAATTTTACTTGAGGTCTTTGTGAAAACCTGTTCGGCGCAAGTAACTTTATTTCTTAATTTGACAAAATTATTGTAATTATATTTCTTATCTTGACAAATACTATTATCATTTCACAAATTGAAGAAAAATATAAACACATTTCCAGTGAGTTGTTACAAATCTTGTATCTATCCGCTCGACCACGCGCCTTCTGCACCACTTTCATTTGAACAAAGTATCTCGTCAGACCAAGTATGTCTTCAGCCAACCACAGATCTTCAGTACCACCCCTCTTTCTAATGCCGGCTGGAGACGCAGCGCAGAGTTGGCAACATGGGTCACATGACGTAGAATGTCCACCTCGAACAGCAAGTATGCGCGAATAAACAAAGGATACCTGATGGTATAGGCCGCGTGATATACACCCAAACATTGGTATTTAGGGTTAAACTTTAGATAGAGAACAACTTGCTAAAGAGGTGAACGGGCACTTTAAGTATTCTAAATAAGTGATTTATCAGATCAATTAGGCGCTCTGACTCAGAACTGACGAAGAACTGAAATAGATGTTACAATTATTAATATTATTTTTATAAATTTCCAATTTACTATTATTATTAAAACTAGGGAAAACACTCTATGTGACGCGTTGATAAGCGAGCGCGTCCATGTCCACGAACTTATGGCGAAAAGTTCTCAAAACTATCGTATGAGATATCGTTAGTATAGACAGTATCGTAAGAGATTTGTAAAATAGATATCTAAGAGATAAAGATAAAAGTGTCGCAAACGGCCTTGTTGCTCCAGCGCCGTTATACTGCAAACACTAATATCATCATCAATATAAGAATGTTCATATTTGTTCAAAAAACAACAATCAGCAACAAACGAAACAAAAACGTGCAAAGATAATAACTTTTATTGTCATAGTTATTATACTTTCTGACATTGTTCAATAAATGATTGATTGTCCATATAAATTATAGCTAGAATTTTTCGTTGTTATAGTTACTTCACTACAATCTTCTATCTTCTATCTTCTATATAATATATATAAAATTGAAAGGATGTTTGTTTGTCCTTTATGCATGACTACACCATTCATTCGATTTCCATGAAACTTGGCACATATATGTATTTTTTCATGGGGAAGGTTTGTACGAGAGCGATTTTTGTTAAAGTGCCCTATGTTTCGAGAAAACTGCCTTTTTTGGCCCAATGTATAAGGTATAGGAAGTTTTGTTGTTGTGTCTGAATCGTTAATTTATTCACTGCCTTCTCTACATCCCTCAAGATACATTGTACCCAAGGTCCACTAGATCGCTTGTAGCGCGCGCGCAGCGACTTTGCGCTTCGCAATAGGGAAGTCTCACGCATTTTTTTTATTTGCTTACTGGTTACCTCAAGTTAAAATAAACGGGAATTTATTGGTTTCGGCTCGAAAGGTGCATTAACATCGCTTTAACAGCAAGTCAAAGATACTGCTGTCAAAACACGCTCAGAAACGGACCTGCGCCATCTTGCTCGTGATTTCAAGGTTCTGACGTCATATGTCAGTAAACAGTTATTTTATATCATACAAATAGTATTGAAATCCCACCCTTTAGTAGATTATTGCTCTCATAAGACTCTAACTAACCCAACGTTTATTTATAGTTAGTAAATGAACACTTCTCAACATTAATTAATAACAATATGTTAAATAATTGCATTATTTTAAACACGTTTTGGTAAATACTGTATCAAAATGTATTTTCTGAAGAAAACAGTGGTATAAAAGACATTGTTGTTAAGTCACTGCATCCTAGATATTGTAAAATGTCCAACTTAATATCGTTGATATTATTAAGAATACTTCAAGGAGGCAGTTGCTTACATGACATATGACGTCAAGAGCCGTTTTTCAATTACGAAACAAGAAGTTCCAAATTTCAAACTTAAAATGCTAATAGAATAGGAAATATACGCTTCTCAGATATCAAAATTATACCGCCCGTACTTTTAGATAATGATCTTCCATTTTTAGGTACTTTGAGGAATATTTATTTTTGATGAGACTTCCCTATTACTCCGCTAGGAGTAAATCCAGTAGACCTTGCATTGTACCTAGCTTCCGTTTCCCAGTCGCATAGGGGGCGGTGTACACTGTGATAGGAATTAGACCATCTAAACCAAGGAGGTTATAATAACCTCCTTGATCTAAACCCTTCAGGATCATGGACATGACATTTCCCTTCACACAACTTTTGTTTGTTTTGTTGTTTTTGTGATGATTTGAAAAGTCATCGAATTATCACTGAAATCTTCACGAGTTTTCACCGAGGTCGCATTTCACCCTAGGGTATAAATACGAGGAGTTGCAACATCGTAGCATCGCTGCAAGTGTGTGGACTAGATTTGGAGAATCCGTGCTTCTCACATGGTCAACTGTATGTGGCTAGCTCACGCGTCGGAAACCCTTCTCATTTATTTGTGTACGCACCAGACGGAAAAACAAAAAATATCGTATACCAACCAGTTTCCTTGAATTTCCTTTCTTCTTAGATCGCAGCAACGCGCGACGGGAAAGCTAGTTCAGCAAAAAAAAAAGAATCAAATTTTTACTTACAATACTGATCGGATCGGGTTGAAATAATACATTCGTGACCGGGCGAAAATTAACTGTAATATGGCTATCTCACATTTTGCCGCCAGTTTGTTTCAGAGAAATATTTATTCGTAACTGCATTGTAACTATATAACTACTCGACTGACTTGGCCACAAAACTATAGACATTAAATCCACATCAAAGATTGTAGATGGTACAAATTTCAGTTTGCTCAGACTCTCCGTTCGACCGCTATCGCGAGACATAAAAAAGAAACGAGTGCCGTAAAAGGAGAAAGGAGGCGCTCGCTTAGCTATTGTTTAATTCAGAAAGGACGTAAGTACAGTAAGAAAATAATTTGTATTTTTCTTCTTCATATAAACATAGACCATAGTTTTAGTGCAGAAATTACACATATTTTTCTCGTTTCTAGTGCAAATTTGAGAGAAAGTTCCTGTGTATTGCGGAAAGGGTGCAAGTCTGGGACAGTTTTTTTTTTCGAAACTATGCTCAGTGGGAATACGGTCTTGCTGAAATACACGTTTCAATATTTGTTATTAATCAACGTTTTAATTTTTTATTTTTTTTTACTTTTGTGAGATAAAAATATGATATTTAGAATGTATCTAGAGAACCGTGATTTTGCTCTTTCTAAGGGTCCTTGATAGTTATGTTAAGGTGCATTTTTCACTGTTGTGAACTGTTGTCATTACTGATCTAAAAGAGGGCCGTAATTGGGTTTGAGGTCTATAGACCATTAACGGCCATCTTTAACTTCAATGAAAACAATGCACGTTAACGTAACATTTGAAAATGATCAAGGACTCTGATGATATGTGCGCTTTCTGTACTTTATAGTCCTTCATTTGAATGATATGATATTAAAAAATAGTCTAATCATATGGACAAAAGGTATCATATATGGTTGAATCCACAGAACGCCAGGGAATAGCGCCTTTTATGATACGTTTGAAATCACCAACCCCATTATGCGTAACGACGCTTTGAGCTAGAACGCCTCTTCTTTTCGCTAGCGCACGCAAACATTAAAATCACTATATAACGAAAGACGATACAAGCCAATCATGTTTATTGTATTTGCATTCAATTGACAAGACCTAACTTAGTAACAATAATGCAAATTATTTATGATTTGTTCAACAAAACGGTCTGTTCGCCTCCCTTAATTAACACATAAATATTGGTAATAACTGGTGTGACAAATTATCGCATCTCACCATCATAGGAATTTCTTCATGATTTGGCCAATATGTGAAGATTCCTGCTTGATCAGGCCTAGGTTGGTCTTGATCACACTTCAGTAGGCTGATAATTAGCATTAATGACTAATAATTACGTGGCATGTGTACTCACTGCACCAACATTGGAATTTCGTATGATTTGGTTTCATTGTCCTATCAATTTTTCGACCAGTTTCGTTACTCTTTCGACCGCGTTTATTATCTCGATTAGTTTCAATTTCCGACTAGTTTTCAACCAGTTACATTTTTTCGATTAGTTTTTTGATCAGTTGGACTATTTCGCGTAGTTTCGATCAGTTTAAAACAGTTTTAAATTGTTCGACTTGCTTTCCACCCATTTTTGCGACAAGTTTTATTTTTCGACCAGTTTTCGACAAATTTTATCCTTTCGTGCAGTTTTCGATCAGATTTCGATAATTCTTTACTCTTTCGACCAGTTTTCGATAAATTTTACGATCAATTTTACTTTTTCGATCAGATTTTCAACCAGTCTCCTTACTTCTTCGATCAGTTTTCGACAAGTTTTATTTTTTCGACAGTGTTTTGTCCAGTTTTATTTTCGTCCCATTTTCGCCCTATTCTTGACCAGTTTTTGTTTTTCGTTTTTGCCCTATGTTCGAACGATCAACTTTATTTTTCAACCAGTTTTTCGATTAGTTTTATTCATCAATCAGTTTTTCGACCAGTATTATTTTCCGTCCCGTTTTCGCTCTATTTCAACCATTTAATTTTTTATTATTTCCGACGAGTTTTTCGATCAGATTTTCGATGTCTCCGTACTATTTTGACCAGTTTTTCGACACTTTATAATTTTTCGATCAGTTTTTGACATTCTCCCTACTTTTTCTATCAGTTTTTCGACCAGTTTTACTTTTCGACAACTTTCCGATCAGTTCTTCGATCACTTTTACTATCTTTTCAAAAACGAGACGAAAAGTAGCTGTAATGATGGTGTACGCGGTGCGGCCGTAAGAGCGGGATACCTACAATGCACGCACATCTCAATACAAAACACGATGTAAAATACAAACAAAAATTTCTATGCAAAATCCAAGAAAACCATTTAATCGATAATTGTGTAATAATTTGTAATATTGAATATTACTAAGGTATGATTTAAATCGTAGATTTCAGAGCAATCGAAATAAGGCGGCTCTAAAATAAATTATAAAGCAAGTTCTATATCCATTTGAAACAGACTGTTTTTTTTTTGTGAACAAACCATTAATAATTGGCACTATTGTTACTAACTTAAATCTTTTCAAAATAATGTAAGTACAAATGTGCGCATGCGCTAGCGAAAAAAGAGGCGTTGTTCAAGTTCAAAGCGTCGAGACGCCTAATGAGGTTAATGATTTTAAAATAATTGTAATAGGCGTTAGTCTCTCAAACTTTTGGAATCCAACTATACATGATAACCTTTGTCCACATGAAGTAGGACTATTTTTCACGTTAAATAAAAGACTATTACTTAATGTTACTTGTATAACGCATTGCTCGCGCTCTCAACGGGATCAGTCTTGGTCTCAACCCATTGTATCAGGCTCGGTCTTGGGCTCAACCCATTGTATCGGGCTCAGTCTTGGTCTCAACCCATTGTATCGGGCTCAGTCTTGGTCTCAACCCATTGTATCGGGCTCAGTCTTAGTCTCAACCCATTGTATCAGGCTTAGTCTTGGTCTCAACCCATTGTATCGGGCTTAGTCTTGGTCTCAACCCATTGTATCGGGCTCAGTCTTGGTCTCAACCCATTGTATCGGGCTCGGGCTCAGTCTTGGGCTCAACCCATTGTATCGGGCTCGGTCTTGGTCTCAACCCATTGTATCGGGCTCAGTCTTGGTCTGAACCCATTGTATCGGGCTCAGTCTTGGTCTCAACCCATTGTATCGGGCTCAGTCTTGGTCTCAACCCATTGTATCGGGCTCAGTCTTGGTCTCAACCCATTGTATCAGGCTTAGTCTTGGTCTCAACCCATTGTATCGGGCTTAGTCTTGGTCTCAACCCATTGTATCGGGCTTAGTCTTGGTCTCAACCCATTGTATCAGGCTTAGTCTTGGTCTCAACCCATTGTATCGGGCTTAGTCTTGGTCTCAACCCATTGTATCGGGCTCAGTCTTGGTCTCAACCCATTGTATAGGGCTCAGTCTTGGTCTCAACCCATTGTATCAGGCTTAGTCTTGGTCTCAACCCATTGTATCGGGCTTAGTCTTGGTCTCAACCCATTGTATCGGGCTCAGTCTTGGTCTCAACCCATTGTATCAGGCTTAGTCTTGGTCTCAACCCATTGTATCGGGCTTAGTCTTGGTCTCAACCCATTGTATCGGGCTTAGTCTTGGTCTCAACCCATTGTATCAGGCTCAGTCTTGGTCTCAACCCATTGTATCGGGCTCAGTCTTGGGCTCAACCCATTGTATCGGGCTCAGTCTTGGGCTCAACCCATTGTATCGGGCTAAGTCTTGGGCTCAACCCATTGTATCAGGCTCAGTCTTGGTCTCAACCCATTGTATCGGGCTCGGGCTCAGTCTTGGTCTCAACCAGTGGCGTAACGCAAATCGCCCGGGCCCCCCCGCAAGAATCGTTTCGGGCCCCCTATATGGTGTTATTTAAGAGCCAAATCAATAACATAACGAAAAAGACTTTTACTTGAGCTCTAATAGCATTTTGCGAGCAAAGCTGTCAATTGTGGTGTCCGTGTTCAAGTTTGGCCTGCTCACAGTTCACACTCTATATTGAGTAGACTGAGAGAGCTTTAAGACTGTCTGGAGGCACGCTGCAGTGCTGCTCCTCAAATAGTTTTTAAAAATTATCATTATAAAATCTAAAAATGACTTTTCGGTATGTTGACTGTGATCAAAATAATAAGGAATGCATGAGGGCCAGTGGCGTATCGAGGAATTCACAAGGGGGTCTGGGGCGAAAGTCCCAACCGGGGGAGGTCAGTTCGCCGAAGGCGAATTTTTTTCGTCATATATGACGTTTACACGCCTGTAAATATGTTTCAAAAACGGACAATGATACAAAATATAATATGATAGTTTTCCTCCGTCCGGGCCCGTAGTAGTATTTGCCCTAGGGAATAAGAAGAATATAATATTTAGGATTCAATATAGATAATGCTGATCGTAATACAAGAGAAAATAGGAACCACTGACCCCTTCCATCCATAAGGCTTTTTAAATTTATTCCCTCAAAATTGTCCCATTCTTCCAACTTCTTCCCCCGTATGGCCCCGTAAAAGAATAGGTCCCTATTGACAACATTTAAAATTCGATGACGAATAACAAGATCTGTACTTCTGGCGAGCCGGGCCCCCCTCTACAGCGGGCCCCCCCGCTTCGCGGGGGCGGCGGGGGTCTCCTTTACGCCACTGGTCTCAACCCATTGTATCGGGCTCAGTCTTGGTCTCAACTCATTGTACCGGGCTCAGTCTTGGGCTCAACCCATTGTATCGGGCTCAGTCTTGGTCTCAACCCATTGTATCGGGCTCAGTCTTGGTCTCAACCCATTGTATTGGGCTCGGGCTCAGTCTTGGGCTCAACCCATTGTATCGGGCTCAGTCTTGGTCTCAACCCATTGTATCGGGCTCAGTCTTGTGCTCAACCCATTGTATCGGGCTCAGTCTTGGTCTCAACCCATTGTATCGGGCTCAGTCTTGGGTCAACCCATTGTATCGGGCTCAGTCTTGGTCTCAACCCATTGTATCGGGCTCAGTCTTGGTCTCAACCCATTGTATCGGACTCAGTCTTGGGCTCAACCCATTGTATCACACTCAGTTTTGGTCGTAACCCATTGTATCAGGCTCAGTCTTGGTCTCAACCCATTGTATCGGGCTCTGTCTTGGTTTCAACCCATTGTATCGGTCTCACACTTGGTCTCAACCCATTGTATCGGGCTCGGGCTCAGTCTTGGTCTCAACCCATTGTATCGGACTCAGTCTTGGTCTCAACCCATTGTATCGGGTCAGTCTTGGTCTCAACCCATTGTATCGGGCTCAGTCTTGGTCTCAACCCATTGTATCGGGCTCAGTCGTGGTCTCAACCCATTGTATCGGGCTCGGGCTCAGTATTGGTCTCAACCCATTGTATCGGGCTCAGTCTTGGTCTCAACCCATTGTATCGGGCTCAGTTTTGGTCTCAACCAATTGTATCGGGCTCAGTCTTGGTCTCAACCCATTGTATCGGGCTCAGTCTTGGTCTCAACCCATTGTATCGGGCTCAGTCTTGGGTCAACCCATTGTATCGGGCTCGGTCTTGGGCTCAACCCATTGTATCGGGCTCAGTCTTGGTCTCAACCCATTGTATCGGGCTCAGTCTTGGGTCAACCCATTGTATCGGGCTCAGTCTTGGTCTCAACCTATTGTATCGGGCTCAGTCTTGGGTCAACCCATTGTATCGGGCTCAGTCTTGGTCTC
Source organism: Isoperla grammatica (assembly GCA_945910005.1). Lineage (NCBI taxonomy): Eukaryota > Metazoa > Arthropoda > Insecta > Plecoptera > Perlodidae > Isoperla > Isoperla grammatica. Next base: position 52,395,718 of record OX246739.1, read on the forward strand.
AACCCATTGTATCGGGCTCAGTCTTGGTCTCAACCCATTGTATCGGGCTCAGTCTTGGTCTCAACCCATTGTATCGGGCTCGGACTCAGTCTTGGTCTCAACCCATTGTATCGGGCTCAGTCTTGGTTCAATCCATGTTATCGGGCTCGGGCTCAGTCTTGGGTCAACCCATTGTATCGGGCTCAGTCTTGGTCTCAACCCATTGTATCGGGCTCAGTCTTGGTCTCAACCCATTGTATCGGGCTCGGGCTCAGTCTTGGTCTCAACCCATTGTATCGGGCTCAGTCTTGGTCTCAACCCATTGTATCGGGCTCAGTCTTGGTCTCAACCCATTGTATCGGGCTCGGGCTCAGTCTTGGTCTCAACCCATTGTATCGGGCTCAGTCTTGGGTCAACCCATTGTATCGGGCTCAGTCTTGGGCTCAACCCATTGTATCGTGCTAGGGCTCAGTCTTGGTCTCAACCCATTGTATCGGGCTCAGTCTTGGTCTCAACCCAATGTATCGGGCTCAGTCTTGGGTCAACCCATTGTATCGGGCTCGGTCTTGGTCTCAACCCATTGTATCGGGCTCGGGCTCAGTCTTGGGCTCAACCCATTGTATCGGGCTCAGTCTTGGGCTCAACCCATTGTATCGGGCTCGGGCTCGGGTTTTTTAATCTACTTTTTCCTTTCCGGTCATTTTGAGACGGATGTTATTATCCTCACAAATTTATTATCTTTTTCTGTTGTTAGTCCGGGTGGGAAGGGAAATCCCAAGACGTCATTCTCATTCATAATCTCGTCCTTTTCGGCACATGGAGAATGACCACTTAGGTATGGATAAGTACCTATCCATCTCTATGGTAGGATAAGGGAGGGGCACGACAGCACCCCTTCCCGCTCGTGTTGTCCCCTGAGAGGGGCCTTCCTTTTCTTCATCTCCATGCAGCGTACATATTGTTATACAAAGGTCGTACAGTCGTACTTGTCGTACAAAGGAAAGAAGCCCGAAGCCCGGCCTGAATTTCGGGCTACTCGCATAGCCCTATTTTAAACATCTTATAACCGGCAATTATCATTTGCAGAACTGTAAGTTAAGCATATCTTCTGAAATGTTGATATTGTACAGAAATGTTTTTATATTAAATAAATAAATAAATTCACATTTAGAGTCTACCCACTCAGTAATTAAACCTATTTGCAGTGGGGGACTTTAATTTAAAGTGAATAAACCAACCCTGTAGGCTTCGAACACCATCGACGAGTGAGCGATAACCAATCAAAGATGGATATTTCAAGTATGAAATATATGAATCAGTGATTGGACAGTGCGAACACCTGCGGACAAATGCCAGAATCAACAAGGGCGATTCAGAACAACTTTGAATTTATTGAGTGCTTTGTTGCTAGGACGGCTCCAAAGTCACCGTTTATTTATTCCTAAGCCAAGAAGACATGGAATTGAATTCACATTAGAAGTTAAAAAACTTCTGCCTGAAGCGAGATTTGAACCCGGGACCTTCTGCATTGGAAGCAGGGATGCTAACCACTGGACCAACGAGCCACCTGTTTTTACAGTTTCTAGTACGTAAGACATGTAAATGTGACTACAGTTATTTCAATTCCTTGTTTAGAGTTTGACGTAGGAGTTCATGTAAAGAGGCGTCCTGCAATGCAAAAATTTGCACATTTGCACACATAAAACGCGTGTTTTCTTTCATAATTGAAATTCTTAACTGAAAACATTACCCAAGGAAAATTTCTAATCAAAATTAAAATTCAAAATTATTTAGAATTTTTATCAAGGTGAAAAGCCTAGGCAGAGTCTTAGCCAAACAATATCGGTGAAATATACATTTTGGAAACATATTTTCTGTCAATTTCTTTTAACGCGCTCGTCTACCTGGCGCCAACCCCCCCCCCCCCCCCCCCACACAAGAAATGACTTATATGTTCTCCACAACTAGTCTTCCTCTCGTGCGTGCGGTTCATTTCACACACACACACAACATCTCCGTTTTATGTTTCGTCCATTCTTTAACACATTTTATTCAAATACGACCATAATAAAATAATGTAATCTCGTCAAAAGTAAATAATATACTGATTGCACAAAAAAATCTGTTTATTATTGTTGGAGAAAGTGCGCTATATCACTCTTCAAGTGGTTTGGAATAATCCAAGTGGCTTTGCTTTCAAGTATTTGCAAAGCACTTGGACAACAATGATTCTATTTAGATTGTTGATTTTCCTTCTCCTTAGCAACCGTATAGCAACCATTACACAAGATGTAGAGATTGTTCTCATGAAGTTAGCTTTACATGTAATTTAAAAGCAGTTTTGCAGTTTATTTCATCAGGTTATGGGCCCAGTACGGTTACAGTGCGTATCATCTTAGTTTCTGGTTATAAGAACTAGGAGGCTCTTGTGGTGACTACTAAGTACAAGTTTTTTTAATTTCCTGAAAGTAGGCCTAGAGTAGACCTACTAGGCTTTAGTAGACATGGCTAAAGCAGGTGATCAGGGGATCACAAAGTTGAATAGTTCTAATTATCAACTTTGGTAATTAAAATTAAAAGTAGTGCTCATGAGGGATAGCTTATGGGAAGTAGTGAGTCAGCCCAAGCCTGAGCCTGAACCCAATGACTGGGATAAACGCGAGTGCAAGGCCATTGCAGCCATATGTCTCACTGTGGAGGATGACCAATTGTTACACCTCGCACAGCTTGAGACGGCACGGAGCATGTGGATAACACTGCAAAGGTTGCATGAGCGCTCTACTATCGGGAGCCGGCTTTACCTCATGCGGAAGCTGTATGGCATGAGGTTCACCCAAGGCACCATGCAGGCACAACTCAATTCTATGTTGGAGGTTGTGGGGCAACTGCGTTGTATGGGGAAGAAGGTCGAGGATGATGACCTAATAGCCGTTATGTTGTGTAGTTTGCCAGAATCATATTCCACGCTAGTCACAGCGTTGGAGGGGAGGGATGAGAGAGATTTAAAAAGCGAATACGTCTCCGGTAAGTTGGTCGACGAGTACCAACGTCGTATCGAGTCGATGCGGGACCAGCGCGACAACGAGGTAGCACTCCAGACAACTTCTTACGCGCAGAAAGAGGGGAGTTCATCCGGCAAGTCAGGTAGGCCTAAGCCTAAGGAGGAACGCCAGTGTTTCTTTTGTAAAAAGAAATGTCATCTGAAGGCTGACTTATAAATATAAAACCCACATAAGCAAAACTAAGGAGAAGGCTAACTGCACGGTGGGCAGCCAGGATGTTGGCAGCAGCGCTGCACCGTAGCACTCCTTTGCCGTATCAAATACTGCACACAGGCATCAAGGTAAGGGTTACTACTGGTATGTTGACTCCGGAGCAACGAGCCACATGACAAGCAACAAGCAGTTTTTTACAGCGTTGCAAGATGTACAGACCCAGGTTTACCTAGCAGACAACTCTACGATCTCTGCAGAAGGCATCGGTAGCGGTTGGTTGACTTGCAGCTTGCCAAAAGGTAAGGTGGAACAAATATACCTTACGGATGTGCTGTACGTTCCGGAACTTGATGGCGGGCTGTTATCGGTTCAATGTGCAACTCGTAGTGTTTACAAGGGGACGTTCGAGGGCGCCACGTGTAAGATAATCTACAAGACGGCCGCAATAGCAATAGCTGAACTGGACGGGACACTATTTAGGCTGAAGTGCAAGACGGGCAACGAAGCAGCGTTGAGTGCACGCAGTGAAGAGTGCATGCGTCGATGGCACCATCGCTTGGGTCATCGGGACCCAGCTGCGATTAAGAAGCTGTTGACAGAGGGACTAGCCCTAGGCATCCACATTGGTAAATGTGATGCACAGGTGGACTGTGACTGCTGCATTAAGGGGAAGTTAGCTGAACTGCCATTCCCAACTAGCGAAACCAGGCCAAGCCATCCGCCATCAGGCCAAGTGAATTAGTGCATGGCGACGTCTGTGGACCAATGCCTACTACAACGCCAAGCGGTAATCGGTACATGATTACGTTTGTCGACGATTACTCACGCTTCACGTTCGTTCGTCTGCTGAAGTCCAAGGATGAAGCAGCAGATGTTGTGAAAGAGTACGTTGCTATGGTTCGTACTAAGTACGGACACAGGCCCACTATCTTTCGTACTGACAATGGAAAAGAGTACGTCAACAAGGATCTCAAGAATTTCTTCAAAAATGAGGGAATTCAGCACCAGTTTACGGTGCCGTACACACCTCAGCAAAATGGTGTGGCAGAAAGAAAGAATCGCTCTTTAGTTGAGATGTATGTTATTAGATGCTGGACTTGCTGAGAGATTTTGGGAAGAAGCATTGTGCGCTGCGGCGTGCCTTCAAAATCGTCTACCGAGCCGAAGTGTAGACAAGACACCAAGCGAACTTTGGGATGGTATCAAGCCCGACATAAGTCACATCAGAGTTTTTGGGTCCAAAGTATATTCGCTTGTCCCAAAACAAAAACGCAAGAAATGGGATGACAAGGCCATCTTGGGCGTGCTCATTGGTTATAACACCGCCACTAAAGGTTATCGTCTGTTAGATCCACCAACAAGATATGGATAAGTCGTTCAGTACGCATCATCGAGAAGGACGACCCACACATTATTAAAGAAAACTGTGAAATCAGTTTTCAGCCAGAAGGGGTGATGGATGAAAACTTCGTTAGCGTTCATGTAGACACTGAGGTGGACTCAGAGGAGGTCACTGAGTTGACTTGGCAAGAGCCTACAGCTACAGAAGTAACCGCCGACGATCATCAGATTGTTCCTCCACGACCACGTCGATCACAGAGACAAAACAAAGGGATTCCACCAAGGAAGCTTTCCTACAAGGTCAAAGTGGAACAAGTTCGTGAGCCTTCGTCGTGGAAGCAAGTAATGGAGTTACCTGAACGTGAAAAGAAGATCTGGGTGTCGGCAGCCGAGGAGGAGATTTCATCTCTTATAGAATAGTGTGGCAGCTAGCTAAACTCCCTCCAGGACGCTCAGCCATATCATCGAAGTGGGTATTCAAGGCAAAACTGGATGCGAAGGGTGAAGTACACACTTACAAAGCGCGGCTAGTGGCGAGAGGATTCTCACAGCGCTATGGGGAGGACTACGACGAGACATTTGCGCCAGTAGTCAAGCATGAGACAGTACGTGTGCTATTGAGTGTGGCGGCCATTCGCCAACTTCATGTAAGGCACCTTGATGTCAAATCAGCCTATCTAAATGGAGACTTAGAAGAGGAGCTATATATGGAACAGCCCCCTGGTTTCGTGGAACCTGGTCTTGAGCATATAGTGTTGCGCTTAAAGCACAGCATTTATGGGCTAAAACAATCTGCTCGTGCATGGAACAGGAAGGCCACCGAAGCCTTGGCCAGCCTTGGTTTCGTGTCCGGAAAAGCAGATCCATGTTTATTTATGAAAAAGGAAGCTTCTTTTAGCACTACATACGTGCTAATATATGTAGATGATCTGCTGGTTGCAGGAGAATCTGCAGGTGTCGTGCTGGGTATTTGCACGCAACTAAACGAGCACTTTACGACTAAGGACTTGGGTGAAGTAGCTCACTATTTGGGGATCCAGATCGAGCTAGAAGCAGACGGTTCATTCCTCATCCACCAACGAACCAAGATAGCTCATTTGTTAGAAGAGCAAGGAATGTTGGAGACGAAGCCATCGGCCACGCCAATGGAAACAAATTATTTATCTGCAGTGGAAGAACCAAGTGCCATGTTACCAAATAACAAGAAGTATCGTCAAGTAATTGGATCACTTCTGTACATTGCTACAGTGTCTAGACCGGACATTGCGGTAGCAGTCAGTTTCCTGAGTCGTCGTGTGGAGTCACCCACAGAACGAGACTGGAAGTCGGTGAAGCGGGTAATACGTTACCTGGCTGGAACCATCAATGCCAAACTGCGTCTGTCAGCAAGAAGCAAGATCGAGCTGCAAGGGTACGTGGATGCTGACTGGGCTGGTGACAAGATTGACCGGAAATCGACTAGTGGATACATTTTTCAACTGGGCGAGAGCACCGTATCGTGGTCAAGCAGAAAACAGACAACCGTTGCATTGTCGTCCACCGAGGCAGAGTATGTTGCGGCTGCACATGCTTGCCAAGAGTTGCTATGGCTACGTCAACTGCTGGAAGACATCGGAGCACCAGCTGTGGGTGCTACACCAATTTACGAGGACAACCAAGGCTGCATTCATTTGATCAAGTCTGATCGTTGCAGTGCCAGAACAAAGCACATCGATGTCGGGCATCATCTAATCAGAGACCTACGAGAGCAACGGATCATCGAGGTGGAGTATTGTCCTACGGAGTACATGACTGCGGACATGTTTACGAAGCCGGTGTCAAAAGAACTTTTGAATCGTTTTGCCTCGCAAGCTCAGCTAGTGTTAAGCGACGAGTGAACATAGCGAGAAGGGGTCAAGGTCTACTGGATTTACTCCTGGCGGAGTAATGGCGAAGCGCAAAGTAAGGTCATTGAATGAGATCCAAAATCGCCATTTTGGATCCAACTACAAAAATCGCATTATTATTTAAATAATCCTCACCAATAATGTGAATGTACGCGTAAAGTATTACAAAATATATATATATAGAATGTGAAGACAAAATCTCATTACCGATTGTTATTTTGTCTTTTTGGCCCATAATTTGTTTTGACAGATCAATTCATTTGTTTTTCTGAATGATTCTCCCATTTGAAGAACATGGGATTTTTAACATTATGGAAATAGGTTAGATTGCCTTCGCGCGCTACAAGCGATCTAGTGGACCTTGAGAAGGGGTGTTGGAGAATAGGCACCGTGTGTTAGTACATACAGCGCTGTATGTGGCCAAATTTAGCAACAAACTGCTGAAGATTTCATTCCGCGGTTGAAAATAGTGCTGGATATTATTGTGATATATCTTGTTTTTTGTTTGGCGTTTGTTTCGTTTTTATTGTTGATGTGTATTTATTTTGTATTGTTGTTTTGTTTTGTGTTTTTGTTTTGGCTTTTATTGTCTTGTTTTGTTTGTGTTTGTTGTGTGTTATTTGTTGTTTTTACGTCTAAAACGTGTCCTGATTAAAATGGTGGCTTGCCTTTTTAAGATTTACTGATGGGATTCATAATCTGCGCGAAAATTTTGAAACCCATATTTAATTAAACAATTTTCACAATTTCCCTTTATTGACGTAGGAAGAACGACGCTGCTTCAGCAGGTTGTTGCGCGACTTTGCCACTTGGAGCGCTTCATTCGTTTTCACTAGCGCCATCAGTGGCCAATCTCGGTGCCTATATCACTCTTCAAGTGGTTTGGAATAATCCAAGTGGCTTTGCCTTCAAGTATTTGCAAAGCACTTGGACAACAATGATTCTATTTAGCAGTATTTAGTCTGTTGATTTTGTTTCTCCTTAGCAACCGTATAGCAACCATTACACAAGATGTAGAGATTGTTCTCATGTAGTTAATTGTTTCATTTAATAACTTTACATGTAATTTAAAAGCAGTTTTTGCAGTTTATTTCATCAATTATTTTATTGACGAATCGTCCTGCAACGTAATTAATACGCACATAAATGTTAATTCCGCTGAGAAATGAAATGGATTTGTATATAAGAGCGAAGGGTTCCTCTACGTCCAAAAATGTAGAAAAATTTCATTTTTTAATTATGTTTCAAGATTGCACCTCAAAATCGAAAATCTGAGTAATAAGCGGGCTGTGGTTTGGTAAGCCATACAGACGGAATGATAAAATATGTGTCTAACATTATAATCAGTATGACTACGATACTTATTTAATTAGTAATGTAATTTAATAAAAATCACAGTCATACAGATAATAATGTTAAATACATTTATCATTCATTTTGTAGGGCTTACCAAACCACAGTCCGCTTATTACTCAGATTTTCGATTTCGATGTGCATTCTTGAGACATAATTAAACCATAACAATTTGCTGCGATTTTTGACGTCAACGAACTCATCGTTCTTAACTATTTTCATGTCAACAAAACGCTTAACTGCCACTGTCAAAGTCCGTCAATCCCCTTGCGGATGTTCGGTAAACCACAATGTTAGGTGTTTTCATGGGCACAAAAATCGCCACTCTCGTGCCCACAACTAAAACTTGTTTATTACTTAAATATACTAATGTATTATGTAAAATTTGATTTCAGAATAATTCAATTAAAAATGTAGAAAGATTACATGCATAATTATCATTTCAATTATTTTTTCAAAAAATATAATGCGGTTTTGAGCTAGAATAGGTTTTGACCTATATTACTGGTCTAAGGCTTTGACAGATAAATTTATTTGTTTTTCTGAAGGATTCTGACATGTGATTTTTAACATTGTGATGTAACATCCTTGTATCCACCAATGGGAAAAATAAATAAAAACAAAACAAACAAACAAGATGCGACCACATGTTGAGAGTTCGACGAGACTCCGCCAGGGAATTTACTGACAGCAGTTGATCGTGTGTTCACAGATCATGGCGGTCTACAGATGTCTGTTGTCAGCGCTCCTCGCGGCTGTTTTGTGCGCAACAGTTGTGCAGCAGGTGAACGCCGACTGGAAAGCGTTGGAAGCCGTCTCGCGTAGCAACAGTGAGTTCTCCAACTCACTGTATCAGGTAAGATGTCTGTTGTCAGCGCTCCTCGCGGCTGTTTTGTGCGCAACAGTTGTACAGCAGGTGAACGCCGACTGGAAAGCGTCGGAAGCCGTCTCGCGTAGCAAGAGTGAGTTCTCCAACTCACTGAATCACTCACTGTATCTGAGTTCTCCAACTCACTGTATCAAGTAAGATGTCTGTTGTCAGAGTAGACATTTTGGTATCGTCCTCTGCTTGTTCGAAGGCTTCTGGTTGTTTGCCTCTATTTGTCTTCTTCTTTGAACTCTCCTGTCACGTCTTTTTCATTGTTTTCTTGGCTAGACGCCTTTCTTCGTCTTCTGATTCCTCTTGATAGCTGTCTTTCTTGCTTCTTCTCCCTCTTTTCTTCGATTTGGTGGTGGTGCCTTCTTCGTCCTTCTTCTTCTTTGTTGTGTAGCCCCCTTCTTCATCCGCCGCCTCTAATATGTCTTGTTTCAGGTCTTCTTTTCTTCGTCTCCAGACTTGTATCGCAAAATCTTCTAGTTGCTTGTATGACTCCTGGGTATATATGAGCCAGCCTAGCTCACCACTATTCTTCGCAACGCTGACTTTGTCTTCCTCTAAAGTCTCATGTCTTATATCAGAGTATTCTTCACATTCTAATAGGACGTGCCAGACGTCTTCTGGCGCGCCACATCTGCAAACATCATGATCTTCTAGCCCGAGCCGTTTGAGATTTACTCGTAATGGGCCATGTCCTGTTATTAGAAAGGTTAAGTCTAGGCCTGGATGAAACCATTTCCATTTCAGTCTTTCCTCTATGTCTGGGATGAACTTCCTTGTAATTTTTCCCTGTTTAGCCCCGTCCCATCTTGCTTGCCACTTTTCGCAGAAATCCCCTTTGACTCGCTCTCGTTCGCATCGGATATATGTTTTCTTTTCTCGGCCCTGAAGGTCAGTTACCCGATTTTCAATGTCAGTCCACGTCACTGGCTGGTTCTTCCTTATGTGATACCCGAAGCCCTTGTTTGATATCTCCGATACCAAGGGAAGTTTACCTGCAAGGACACATAGTGCCTCCGTGGACACAGTTCGACAGGCTCTCGTTGTTTGTAGTAATAGATATCTCTGTATGGAGTATAATATCCGCCTGATGCGTACCTGTGTGCACTTGTGCATCCAAATTGACGCGCCGTACGCTATTATTGGGACCGCGACTGAGTCGTAGAGAACACTCATTGTTTCTTGAGTCATGCCCCAGTTCTTCCTGGTAAGTCGTTTAGTCATGGCAAACGTTTTCATGATCTTCTGACGTATGTACTGGATGTGAGGCAGGAAAGTGAGTTTCTCGTCTATGAGTATGCCGAGATATAAATACGCGTTCACAAACCGAATAGTGGTGCCTCCTAGTTTTATCGTAGGTCTTCTGGTTTTGGAGAATGTACCCTTGATCATCATGCACTTGGTTTTCGACACCGATACTTCCATCTTGTGTATGGTATTCCAGGCCGCTGTTCGTTGTCACGCTTCGTTCGCGACTTCTTCTATTTCTCGCCTGGAGTTCCCCTCTACAATAATGGCCTTGTCGTCCGCGTAGCAGATGGTTGTCACGTTACGTTGTTGTCTGGCAGTGTCCTCGTCAAATACCATATTCCAGGCAGTGGGACCTATTATGGAGCCCTGAGGGCATCCTCGTTCTATTGTCTTCTCCATGGCCTTGTCTTCAGTTGCTATTATGGCTCTCCTGTCGTTGAAGTAGTCTTGTAGAATTCTCCATAGCCTTTGAGTGCAGCCCATTTCTCTTGCCCGTCGCAGTATGCTGGGCCACCAAACAGCGTCGAAGGCCCCCGCTATATCTACAAATATGACCATCACATACTTCTTTGTGGATTCTCTGGCTGTTTGCAGGACTTTGTGGATCGCATCCTTCGTAGTGCAACCTTTCCTAAACCCATACTGTTGTGGGGCCATTAACCCACTGCGAATGTATTGACTATTAAGCCGATTTACAACGATTCTCTCAAAGATTTTCCCTGTCATTGAAAGTAAGGAGATAGGTCGGTAGGAGCCCACCCTGTTTGCCGGTTTGTCTTCGCTTTTATATAGTACTTTGATGGTGCCCCGCTTCCAAGCGGCAGGGAAAGTTCCACTTCTCCAACACGTATTGTACAAGTCTGTGAAGACGTCTGGTATTACTGTCCAAGCTCTTTTCAAGACCTCTATCTCCACACGGTCTTCTCCTGGAGCCTTTTTCTTTTCGCGGTCCTTATTGCAACCGCAATTTCCTCCGCAGTTAGATCTGCAGCCTCTTCTGGCTCTCCTTCATACTCATCGTTTAAGGCGCGAATACTTTTTTGGATGTCCGACTCCACATCGAGGTTGTCGTTTGGGAACATCTTGTTCATTAGGGTGGAGATGGATTCTTCCCATGTGTTAGTTTCTACTTCGTCCGGCTTCTTCACAGTGTTGAAGACCTCGTCTTGTCGTAGTCGCCCCCTAGTGATCTTATACACCACTCCCCATGGGTCTTCATTTCCACAGGTCCTTACCAACTCCCTCCAGGATTCCTGCTTCCTGTTTTTGATTGTTTGTGTATACTGCCGTCTGATTCTTCGCTCAACTTGCTTGAGGGAGTTTATGTCCTTCTCGTCGATCTTCAATTTCTTGGCTTTTTGAAGGCGTTTTCTTGCGTTAAACACCTGTACTCGAAGTTCAGAGAGCTCCTTGCTCCACCATTGGACCGTCTTGCTTCTCTTCACCCTTTGCTTCATTGATTTATGACATGCGGTTATCAAAATCGCAGTGAATTTAGCTTCTTTTACTTTCGCGGAGTCTTCTTCATAAAGGGCCCTATCGTTAGTAGCTTTTCGCAGTTCCGTGTCAAACTTGTCCCAGTCAGCAGTTTTTAGGTTGAATCTGCAACTCATTTCCATTAAGGTTACGTCCCAGTTGCAGTTGTGATATTCAAAATATATTGCTCTGTGGTCACTAGTGGAGGCATTGTCTAAAACTGTCCATTTGTCAATGTAACTTGCCCCTCTTCTGTTTGCTAGCGTAACGTCAATGTTTGATTCTCCGTTACTAGTAGAGAAAGTGAACAGCTCGCTTGGACTTTTGATAACCTCCAGTCCGCTTTCTGCTATGGCTTCTTCAAAAATTTCTCCTTTCTCGTCAGTAGATTTTGCAAACCATAAGTGTGATGCTGTATTCGTGTCTACACATATGATCATATCCTTATTCTTCCAATGTTCTTGAATTTTAACAATCGCTTCTATGTATGGTTCCCCTCTATCTTTAGCCTGGCAGTAGACGGAGGCGATGATGACTTCCCCAAAATTTCCCGATATAATTGATACCCTTGTGTGCAGCCACATGTATCACTCATCAGTGCAGCGACTCAACACACTTGCCTGCCAACGATCAGCGACAGAACATCGCACCCTTGTGTGCAGCCACATGTATCACTCATCAGTGGAGCGACTCAACACACTTGCCTGGCAACGATCAGCGACAGAACATCGCACCCTTGTGTGCAGCCACATGTATCACTCATCAGTGGAGCGACTCAACACACTTGCCTGCCAACGATCAGCGACAGAACATCGCACCCTTGTGTGCCGCCACATGTATCACTCATCAGTGGAGCGACTCAACACACTTGCCTGCCAACGATCAGCGACAGAACATCGCACCCTTGTGTGCAGCTACATGTATCACTCATTAGTGCAGCAACTCAACACACTTGCCTGCCAACGATCAACGACAGAACATCGCACCCTTGTGTGCAGCCACATGTATCACTCATCAGTGCAGCGACTCAACACACTTGCCTGCCAACGATCAGCGACAGAACATCGCACCCTTGTGTGCATTTTTTTTTTTTTTTTTTTTTTTCATTAAATCCACATCTACATCTGACGCCACCTAAGCCGAAGCTTATATGCGTCTATCTTTTCTTGTGTTTGTGTTATCTCTTGCTGTTTTTCTTGAAGTCCGACCTTAGGAGTCCTCAAATTGGTAACCCTCCTTTGTCGTTGGTATTGTCTTTGCAATGTATTAGCTTCTTGTTCTTGATATTATTCTCCTTGTATATTTATTCATCTTCTTCTGCTCTTCGTAGTTTCTGTTTACTCCATTTCGGATGATTTTCCTTTGACTAGGCATAAATCGTTGCTTCTATGGTTGTTTTTGTTTCAACCTGATGAGGATTCATGTGCTTCTTCTGTGCTTTGCTTCCCCTCCAGTGGTCGCAGTGATCGTATTCCTTCTTCTGAGTGTTCAGCTCCTCTTCTTCTTCCAAGTTATGTCGTCTTCTCCACGATTCTTCCTCTCTTTTCTTCTTTTCAACCCTTGTGTGCAGCCACATGTATCACTCATCAGTGCAGCGACTCAACACACTTGCCTGCCAGCGATCAACGACAGAACATCGCACCCTTGTGTGCAGCCAAATGTATCACTCATCAGTGGAGCGACTCAACACACTTGCCTGCCAACGATCAACGACAGAACATCGCACCCTTGTGTGCAGCCAAATGTATCACTCATCAGTGGAGCGACTCAACACACTTGCCTGCCAACGATCAACGACAGAACATCGCACCCTTGTGTGCAGCCAAATGTATCACTCATCAGTGCAGCGACTCAACACACTTGCCTGCCAACGATCAACGACAGAACATCGCACCCTTGTGTGCAGCCAAATGTATCACTCATCAGTGGAGCGACTCAACACACTTGCCTGCCAACGATCAGCGACAGAACATCGCACCCTTGTGTGCAGCCACATGTATCACTCATCAGTGGAGCGACTCAACACACTTGCCTGGCAACGATCAGCGACAGAACATCGCACCCTTGTGTGCAGCTACATGTATCACTCATTAGTGCAGCAACTCAACACACTTGCCTGCCAACGATCAGCGACAGAACATCGCACCCTTGTGTGCAGCTACATGTATCACTCATCAGTGGAGCGACTCAACACACTTGCCTGCCAACGATCAGCGACAGAACATCGCACCCTTGTGTGCAGCCACATGTATCACTCATCAGTGGAGCGACTCAACACACTTGCCTGCCAACGATCAGCGACAGAACATCGCACCCTTGTGTGCAGCCACATGTATCACTCATCAGTGGAGCGACTCAACACACTTGCCTGCCAACGATCAGCGACAGAACATCGCACCCTTGTGTGCAGCCACATGTATCACTCATCAGTGGAGCGACTCAACACACTTGCCTGGCAACGATCAGCGACAGAACATCGCACCCTTGTGTGCAGCCACATGTATCACTCATCAGTGCAGCGACTCAACACACTTGCCTGCCAACGATCAGCGACAGAACATCGCACCCTTGTGTGCCACCACATGTATCACTCATCAGTGGAGCGACTCAACACACTTGCCTGCCAACGATCAGCGACAGAACATCGCACCCTTGTGTGCAGCCACATGTATCACTCATCAGTGCAGCGACTCAACACACTTGCCTGCCAACGATCAGCGACAGAACATCGCACCCTTGTGTGCCACCACATGTATCACTCATCAGTGGAGCGACTCAACACACTTGCCTGCCAACGATCAGCGACAGAACATCGCACCCTTGTGAGCAGCCACATGTATCACTCATCAGTGCAGCGACTCAACACACTTGCCTGCCAACGATCAGCGACAGAACATCGCACCCTTGTGTGCAGCCACATGTATCACTCATCAGTGGAGCGACTCAACACACTTGCCTGCCAACGATCAGCGACAGAACATCGCACCCTTGTGTGCAGCCACATGTATCACTCATCAGTGGAGCGACTCAACACACTTGCCTGCCAACGATCAGCGACAGAACATCGCACCCTTGTGTGCAGCCACATGTATCACTCATCAGTGGAGCGACTCAACACACTTGCCTGCCAACGATCAGCGACAGAACATCGCACCCTTGTGTGCCGCCACATGTATCACTCATCAGTGGAGCGACTCAACACACTTGCCTGCCAACGATCAGCGACAGAACATCGCACCCTTGTGTGCAGCCACATGTCTCACTCATCAGTGGAGCGACTCAACACACTTGCCTGCCAACGATCAGCGACAGAACATCGCACCCTTGTGTGCCGCCACATGTATCACTCATCAGTGGAGCGACTCAACACACTTGCCTGCCAACGATCAGCGACAGAACATCGCACCCTTGTGTGCAGCCACATGTATCACTCATCAGTGGAGCGACTCAACACACTTGCCTGCCAACGATCAGCGACAGAACATCGCACCCTTGTGTGCCGCCACATGTATCACTCATCAGTGGAGCGACTCAACACACTTGCCTGCCAACGATCAGCGACAGAACATCGCACCCTTGTGAGCAGCCACATGTATCACTCATCAGTGAAGCGACTCAACACACTTGCCTGCCAACGATCAGCGACAGAACATCGCACCCTTGTGAGCAGCCACATGTATCACTCATCAGTGGAGCGACTCAACACACTTGCCTGCCAACGATCAGCGACAGAACATCGCACCCTTGTGTGCAGCCACATGTATCACTCATCAGTGGAGCGACTCAACACACTTGCCTGCCAACGATCAGCGACAGAACATCGCACCCTTGTGTGCAGCCACATGTATCACTCATCAGTGCAGCGACTCAACACACTTGCCTGCCAACGATCAGCGACAGAACATCGCACCCTTGTGTGCAGCTACATGTATCACTCATCAGTGAAGCGACTCAACACACTTGCCTGCCAACGATCAGCGACAGAACATCGCACCCTTGTGTGCAGCCACATGTATCACTCATCAGTGGAGCGACTCAACACACTTGCCTGCCAACGATCAACGACAGAACATCGCACCCTTGTGTGCAGCCACATGTATCACTCATCAGTGGAGCGACTCAACACACTTGCCTGCCAACGATCAACGACAGAACATCGCACCCTTGTGTGCAGCCACATGTATCACTCATCAGTGGAGCGACTCAACACACTTGCCTGCCAACGATCAGCGACAGAACATCGCACCCTTGTGTGCAGCCACATGTATCACTCATCAGTGGAGCGACTCAACACACTTGCCTGCCAACGATCAGCGACAGAACATCGCACCCTTGTGTGCAGCCACATGTATCACTCATCAGTGCAGCGACTCAACACACTTGCCTGCCAACGATCAGCGACAGAACATCGCACCCTTGTGTGCAGCTACATGTATCACTCATCAGTGAAGCGACTCAACACACTTGCCTGCCAACGATCAGCGACAGAACATCGCACCCTTGTGTGCAGCCACATGTATCACTCATCAGTGGAGCGACTCAACACACTTGCCTGGCAACGATCAGCGACAGAACATCGCACCCTTGTGTGCAGCCACATGTATCACTCATCAGTGGAGCGACTCAACACACTTGCCTGGCAACGATCAGCGACAGAACATCGCACCCTTGTGTGCAGCCAAATGTATCACTCATCAGTGGAGCGACTCAACACACTTGCCTGCCAACGATCAGCGACAGAACATCGCACCCTTGTGTGCAGCCACATGTATCACTCATCAGTGGAGCGACTCAACACACTTGCCTGGCAACGATCAGCGACAGAAAATCGCACCCTTGTGTGCAGCCACATGTATCACTCATCAGTGCAGCGACTCAACACACTTGCCTGGCAACGATCAGCGACAGAACATCGCACCCTTGTGTGCAGCCACATGTATCACTCATCAGTGCAGCGACTCAACACACTTGCCTGGCAACGATCAGCGACAGAACATCGCACCCTTGTGTGCAGCCAAATGTATCACTTATCAGTGGAGCGACTCAACACACTTGCCTGCCAACGATCAGCGACAGAACATCGCACCCTTGTGTGCAGCCACATGTATCACTCATCAGTGGAGCGACTCAACACACTTGCCTGGCAACGATCAGCGACAGAACATCGCACCCTTGTGTGCAGCCACATGTATCACTCATCAGTGGAGCGACGTAACACACTTGCCTGCCAACGATCAGCGACAGAACATCGCACCCTTGTGTGCAGCCACATGTATCACTCATCAGTGGAGCGACTCAACACACTTGCCTGCCAACGATCAGCGACAGAACATCGCACCCTTGTGTGCCGCCACATGTATCACTCATCAGTGGAGCGACTCAACACACTTGCCTGCCAACGATCAGCGACAGAACATCGCAAGCAGCTACGTGGGTACACATATCTTTTCTTCTCTCTCCTCCCTATGGATACGGCACCAATGGATTTCTTATTCCTATAATAAAGCGGATTCGGCATCGGCGTTGTAAATTATATTTTTATAAAATACCATTGCGTATGTGTACATTGCAACTTTTCACTGTTCGCAGATCCTCTCTCGCCAAGAAGGCAACCTTATCTTCTCCCCAGTCAGCATCCATACTATATTGGCTCTGACGTCACTGGGCGCGCGAGGCTCTACCGCGGAGGAAATGATCCGTGGTCTTCACTTAACAGCCAACCAACAATAGACCATGGATGGCTTCAGAGATCTCACGAATTCCTGGCGTGTATGTTTAGACAAAGACACAATGTTTAGCATTACAAATCTATATGAAGTGTTTATTATTATTTTTTCGGTTGGAATTGGTTGTATTATGTTCACTCCCATTAGGAATCTTTGGACCTCCACAATATCAAAATATGTAAATAAACTGATGCGGCTATATATAAGGGTTCAGGGGAGTAAATATGATTATGTATAGGTGTATATATATTATATATATATATATGTAATTCTGTAGGTTTTCGCGGATTGAAGAAGATGTAGTAATAGGTTCTCGGGTTGCTGTCCACGTTACTTGCTCTTTAGAGACTGGTTGCTGGCCCAGAAATGGGCCATTGTCAATGTCTCGACGTTTCGACAAAATCGCATTTGCCATCTTCAGGATGATTCGTTGGTTTCAGAGGCTGAGAACCGAATGGTTTCCTCTCCTCGTCATCTCATAGAACAGGAGAGTGCCGTGGCACCTCCATTCAACGCCCATGCCGAGTGGATTACTCTCTATAGGCTAATCTGATTTAATACTAAAAACTGACATTGTTGACATGGCTGTTTACTTGCAATTTAATCTGTCTAACCTACGTCCCAACGCTGACATGACTTGGACATTCATCACTACACTAATTACTAGAGGAAAGGGCATAACCATCCTCTGCGTCGCAAAACATAACCCAGCACGCTGGATGCGTTGAAAACTAACCTGTCATTAGAAGCGCTACCAAGAAATTAGGTACGTGACCTGTGATCACTCGACACAACAAGTTAAGCTGACAGAACAGCTTGTCAAAAACATTTTCGCATCAATAACAATAAAGCTGACAGAACAGCTAGTCGCACATTGGTACAACAGTAAAGCACACTTATATCAATAATTAAGCTGATAGAATCAGCTGGTCAAACATTGGTACCACAATACAAGCACGTTTATAATACTAATTAAGCTGGCAGAACAGCTAGTCAAAGCATTGATACTAAAAATAAAACAATGAAAAATAGCCGGCAGAACAGCTAGTCGAAAATTGGTACAACCCCAAAAGCAATGAATACTAGAAAACTGATAGAGCAGTTCGCCCAACAAAACAGTAATAATAAAAGGTGAAGCTGACCGCTGACAGAACAGCTAGCCGTTCAGGTAAAAACTAGTTAGCCAGAAGTGCCGGATTACAGCTAGTCATTGGCATAAAACTACTTTTAATTTGCTTCGTCATCCAACAAGGCCAAAGCCTCTATTGGAAGCCTATACTTTTGCTTATAAATACCTTGACTAGACCCAATACTAGCTACTAGCTCGTTGGGGTGGTCCTTGGTTTGCATGAAGAAGTTTTTCGCCTGCAGCAGCAGAACTTCTTTCATCGTTTTAGTCCTTGTGCCCTTGTGAATAAGTTTATTTGTAATATACCACGGAGAATTCGTGGCCATCCTCAAAGCTCTATTTTGTATAACTTGTAGTTTCTTAATACTTGTAGCGGACGCTGCTGCCCAGACTGGAGCCGCATACGTTAGGATGGGCTTGACTAGCATGTGGTAGGTTAAGCACGCATTTTCAATGCTCATCCCACTCCTGAATTTAATTAATGGGTGCAACTGTGCCATCCTACCTTTAGCTTTATCGGCCGCATACTTAATATGCGCCGCCCATGTCAATTTGCTATCAAATAAAACGCCCAAGTATTTGGCTTCCTTACTGACAGCTACGACCTCATCGAAGAACTCCACATCTTCATGTTCAATCACCTTTTTCTTCTTAAGTCTAGTAAATAAGACCGCCACACTTTTACTAATGTTAACTTTGACTCTCCAATCAGTAAACCAAGATTCCAGCTCATATAAGGCTTCCTGAATTTTGCTAAATGCAAGCGAAGCTCGCCAGGAGCGTACCAACAACGCTGTATCGTCTGCATACAGGGCGTACATAACACCAGCCTTTCGGGGCATGTCATTAATAAATAGGCAGAAGAGCAGCGGGCCCAGTATGGACCCTTGCGGGACACCTGCTTCAATAGGCTTTAAGTCGGACAACACCCGGCCATGAGCCACTTTGAAGGTACGGTCAGTAAGATAAGACTTTAGTAGATAGATCAAGTAGTCAGGAAATTTAAGGTCAATGAGTTTAGAAATAAGGCCGTCATGCCAGACTTTGTCAAACGCTTGGGCAATGTCAAGAAATACAGCCGCCGTCACCCGTTTGGAATTGAAACCATCTATTATGTGTTCCGCAACACGCACCGCTTGTTGCACAGTCGAGTGTTTCCTCCGGAAGCCAAATTGTTCGTTAATCAGTATTTTTGCATCGTCAACATGCTTAAGCATCCTAGAGAGAATTACCTTTTCATAGAGCTTAGACAGGCCAGTCAGGAGGCTAATTGGGCGGTAGTTTTGCGGGAAGGCTGGGTCTTTGCCGGGCTTTGGGAACATGACAACTTTGGAGGACTTCATGGTTACCGAAAAGTAGCCCAGCCTAGTCATGGCATTAAAAATATTTGTTAGCAGGGTAATGGCGAGCTTGGGCAGGTTTTTAAGTGCTGCATTGGGGATGCCGTCAAAGCCTGGGGCTTTCCTGTTTTTCAGTGTATACAGCAATTTGAGCACCTCTGACGGGGCCACAATGGCATCGGCCGGAACGCCCACTCTCTCTGGCTGCTCAAAGAAGTCATTTAGTCTTCCCTCTATCCTCTCAATGTGTCTTATCGAGGAGGGTTCATCATTAGGGGTAAAAGCACTCTCAAGGGTCTCAGCCATAGCAGCTGCTTTATTCGCATCACTATATGCCATCCCATTCCTGCCGTGCAGGGGGGGGTTTGCCCTCACTGACCGAGTCATTTTACGTGTCATGTCCCATAAGGATAGATCGCTTGCAGCAAGCCCCTCCAGCTTGGCTTTCCACTGAGCATTTCTATGTTCGGAGATCTGGCGTTTCACATCCCTCTCCATGCTATTAAGCAGGGCCTTGATGCAGGGGGTGCGTAGCCTCTGCCACACACGTCTTACTCTGTTTTTTGCCTGTATAGATTTGACTATTCTAGGCGGCAGGTCAAACTGGGACTTATCACTAGGCTGCTTGAGAGAAGGGGTGCTAGCTTGAAGCGCTCCGATCAACAAGCCAGTGAAGCTCTTAAGACTAGCATCAATGTCCGCTGGTGATTTTAACACTGGCGATACGCCCAGCTGATCTAACTTCTCATCAATAAAACCCCGATAATTTTTCCAGTCCGTCTTTGCGACATTAATACGCTGGATCTGTGCAACTTTTGCAGCCGTATTACCATAATGGATCATCACTGGATTATGATCCGAGCTTAGTGCCGTGGCTACTTCGGTGACTAATGAATAAGCAAGATTCAAGGAGATGACTATATCAAGAACATCAGGCCTAGAGCCATTGTCAGGATAGTGGGTAGGGCTGTCAGTCCCAGTGACTTGCAGCCCCCGCTTGAGGCAGTGGTCTAGGAGCTTTCTACCGGCTGCGTTGGTGGTTCTTGACTGCCAAGCCTTGTGCTTGCAGTTCAAGTCCCCCGCAATTATTGTGGGAAGGGTCGCACTGGTGATCTGGTCAATGTCTCCACTGTCAAGTGGGGAGCTGGGGGGTTTGTACACCGATACCAATTTCAATGGCCCACTTTCCGTTTGAATGATTATGGCTGTTGCTTCAATAGACTGTAAGTTGGGGGTGGGGCAGACTTGGAATGGAATGTCTGATCTAACTAATATGGCCGTGCCGCCTCCACGTGCGTCTCTATCATTCCTTATGCAGGCAAACCTGTGCACTTGAAACTTAATGTTGGGTTTTAAAAACGTCTCACTCATCATGCACACATGAATTTGTTCATCTCTTAAAAACTGGTACAGCTCATCCTTCTTGCTTAGCACAGAGTTGGCGTTCCACGCCATTATGTTAATGTTTCGAGAAAGGTTGTTAGGGCCTGGAGCCATGTTGGTTGTTGCAGGACCGAACTAGGAAAATGGGCATGGCCATAGACATGATTATTTCTAATCTATCTTTATTGTTTTCAGCCTCACACAGCGCTTTCAGCAGTTTATCTGCCTATGTCTTGACTGAATCAGTGTCAAATTGCTCACTGGATACACTACTCGCCGGTCCTTGCT
Source organism: Isoperla grammatica (assembly GCA_945910005.1). Classification (NCBI taxonomy): domain Eukaryota; kingdom Metazoa; phylum Arthropoda; class Insecta; order Plecoptera; family Perlodidae; genus Isoperla; species Isoperla grammatica. The sequence goes on from OX246739.1 coordinate 52,416,962, forward strand.
CCGTGCTTGATTCCTTGTTTGGGGGGGGCTGTCTTAGCTTCCTCTTCTCGCGCAAGGATGCACTAACATTAATGACCTCCGAAGAGCTACTCCCCGTTGAGCTATCGCTGTCATGTTCATAAGCCCTATCATCGCCTCTACGCGTCTTGTCAGTCCCCTGACGCAGCCTGCCACTGCCCATCACCTCAGGGACAATCTGCGTGTTACGGCGTAAAGGGGGGAACTCATCCCTACTACCCCTCACCCTTCCCTCACCTTGGGCACTTCTATTAAACCAGACATTAGTACGGGGTAGCGGGGCGTCCTTAAACCTCCGACCCTCCTGCCCATGTCTGCCATTACTATTCTCTGTTAGTGCATTTGCACTGCGCTTGCTTGTCTGACCAAACTGACGCGCTTTTACTTGCTGATAGCTCGGGCAGCCCCTCCAATTTGAGGTATGGCTGCCTCTGCAGTTTGCGCAAACCGGGTTGTCCTCTCTGCGTTTCTTGCATTCAACTGTGGCATGACCATCCCCGCATTTTACGCACTTGTAACTGTTACTGCAGAATTTCGCTACGTGCCCAAACTTCTGACAGCGATAGCATTGAGGGGGGCCTCCGGGAGCTACAAACTTATCAAAGGTTACTAGTGAGAAGCAGAGTCTGCTAATGTCTTTGAGCTTCTTCACTTCGGAAGGGTCAACCTTAACTAAAAACAGTGGCAGCAGGGGCTTGGGGTCTCTTTGACTCCGCATCTGGTATACCACAGGATCATTGACTCCCTGAGCCACGAGCTCCTCAGTAACCCATTCTACACTGGTAGTTTTATCAATACCTCGAATGACTAGTTTGCTAGCCCTTTCTCCAATTGGGGTAAAAGTGTGATACTCCGCCTTGGCAGTATCAAGAAATCTAATCATAGCTCTAAAATCATCCGCCGAGCTTACCGCCAGCCTTGTGGTTCCGCCTCGAGCCTGGAACTCGAAGGGGGCTTTGCATATGTCTCTCGCTCCCTTGGCCAGGTTATCAAAGCTTTCAATGTTTCTGATAACTATTGGCGGAGGCTTTGGCCCACGCTTGCCCTCGTCTGCAACGTTATTATCAATTGCTTGACTGTCTGCAACTGCTTCAGGCTCCACACCGTCCATGGTGTCCGTTACTAATGCCTCAAACCTATTGGCTGTGACAAATCTTGACCCCGAAGCTGTAGCTCCATTTACTAAACCCGGTACGGGTACACTGGCATTACTGGAAGCGTTCCCACTTGGCATTTTGGACTTGCCTCCTTTTGGGGAAGCAGTTGATTTTCTTTTTGACTTCACCTGCTTAAAGCCTGACTTGCCCTCCTCGCTGGACTTATCTTTCATGAAGTCAGCTCTTTTTGGGCCTTCTTTCACAACTACTTCTTCATCCTGATCAGCGTCATACTCAGCTTCTGACTCAAAAGAGGACTGACTGCCTCTTGGGCTCTGCGAACTGCCACTAACAACATCTCTTTCTCTTTTCTCCTCACTGGAATTATCTGTGACAGATACACCCATCTCACTAGCTACTTTCTTATACTCACTTCTTGTGAGTGGCATTGAAGCTATGGAAGCTAATAATGATTAGCAAATCAAGACCATGGTGGGGGGGGGGGGGGGGTAAAGGGTGGAAGGGGATGAAGCGTACTGGTACTCTCGGACAGCACCACTGCTAGCAGTTCGAACAGAGCTGGGCCCCCAAGGGAACCCCGTGTTGGTAGCGCAGTGGCGAGGGAATGAGAGTCACCGCGTTCAGCGGGGGGTGGGGGAGGGCAAAAAGATTGCAACTGGCAGGGTAAACCAACTAACTGTTTCCCACAGCTCGTATGCGGCGAAGTAGGCCTACAGAGAATGGCCGGCCGAACACAGCAGGCGCGAAAACAAACACGTCCGCCCCCAACGGGAGCTAGCGCTGAACAATGTCAACGCGCGGCTTGGCGAAGCGGGAGCGATCGTGAAACACGTCCGCTCGCGACGAGGTCTGAGCGGCGAGTCCGGTGTGTCCATTGTTTTATACCTAGCCTGGTGCGCTGTTATTGGTTCGCTAGGAGACCGATTCGCAGCTAGCCAATGGCGTGACGGCGTGTGTGTTGAGCGGTGGCGACGACAGCGCTTAGAGTGCGGCATCGTCGAACTACAGCGCACCGGCGAGCGCACCGGCGTTCGTTCCCACCCGGCCGCGCGGGCCGATGTGCCCCTCTCTCGCAGTCCCGTCGCTCGGCCCGTCGGTCTTTAGATCTTGTTCGGACGCGCTCGGCTTCTCGTGGTCGGACCCGTGTATGCCGCTACGTCGGGCGCGATCCTGTCGGTGTGTTTCTTTCTTCGTTTGTCACCTGGCTTCGGCGGTGGTACTGCATCTGGGGGTGGGTTTATAGGTGTTACTTGCCGCGCCGCCAAGATGCTTTTCCATACTGGGGGGAGCGTGAGTGAGTCGTCTCGTTTGTTCATTCATAGAGTGTTCTCGTTTGACAATCTCAATGGCTTCTCGGATGGTCCTTGTGCGATAGTGTTCCACTTTGGCCAGTGTCTTTGTATTATCAAAGTCAATCCAATGGGCTGTAGCGTCCACGTGTTGAGCCAGAGACGACGACCTCTCCCTGCGTTCTACCGCCAGTCTATGTTCTCTGAGGCGGGCGGAGACGCGCCGATTGGTTTGGCCTACGTAGGTTTTCCCGCAGCAGCCGCATGGTACCTCGTAGACGCCCTGGGCTTCTAAAGGGATAGAAACTTTGACGTTCCTCAGTAGGGATGAGATCTGCCTATCGGTGTTAAAGATAGTGGCGATGTTTTCTTTCTTAAGAATCTTCTTTATTCTGTCCGTGATTCCTTTTATGTATGGCATGTGGGCAGTACCTAAAGGCTTTTTCTCTTGCCCTTCGGCGACTTTAAACTCTCAGTTGGCTTGTTTATAGGCCTTTGAGATTACGTAATTATCGTAACCATTGGCGAGAAGAGCTCTCCTCAGTCCCATCATCTCGTCTTTCACGTGCTCCTTGTCTGCCAGTTTCTTAGACCTCGTGGTGAGTGTTTGAACCACTGACTTGAGCTGGGCCGGGTGATGGTGAGAGGCTGCGTTGAGATACCGATTAGTGTGGGTAGGCTTGCGGTAGACCGTGTGACCGAGGCTCCCGTCGCTCCGTTTCATCACTAATACGTCCAAGAATGGTAGCTGGTTCTGATGTTCCACTTCCATCGTGAACTTGATCTGGTCGTGTTGTTTGTTGAGATGGCACAAGGAATTATCGAGAGTCTCTCTCCCATGAGGCCAAATCGCAAAGATGTCGTCAATATATCGTTTGAAAAACGTGGGTTTTAGTAGCGCTGATTCGAGAGCTCGTACTTCTAGTTCTTCCATAAACAGATTGGCGATGATCGGTGAGAGAGGCGATCCCATAGGCGCTCCTTGAACCTGTTTGTACATCTGCTCCTCGAATTTAAAATAAGTGTTGGATAAGCCGTGCTCAGCAAGATCAGTGATGTAAGCAGGAGGCTTCTTCTTCTCACGGATTATATCCAGAGCTTCTTGGACTGGCACTTGCGTGAGAGAGACACCACGTCAAAGCTTACAAGGATATGATGTGGCTGGACGTTTAACTCTGCTATCATGTCTAGGAAGTGCTCTGCATTCTTGACGTAGGACGCTGCGTCTTCGGCGTACGGCTGTAGACGTTTGGCCAAATGCTTAGCCAACGCTTGTAGTGGCGACCCAATAGAGCTCACAATCGGCCGCAATGGAGCGTTCTCTTTATGAATCTTAGGTAGGCCGTATATCTTCAGGCAGCACGATGAATTCTCCCTTGGTATAATGTTCTTCTGGGCCTCAGGGCTGATCGGTGATGCGATTATCTTAGTTCGGGTGATTTTCTCCAAGTAGGTAGTGGGGTCAGCGTTGTACTTCATGTAGGCAGCGTTGTTGAGTAGATGAGTCATCTTGGCCTTATAATCCGCCGAATCCATGACGACAGTAGCGTTGCCTTTATCTGCACGAAGCACGACGACCTCGGGATTCTGTCTCAGTGTTTTTAGGGCTAGAATCTCTTCCTTGGTGATATTCCTCGGGGGTAGGCGGGCTTTCTGCAACACTCTGCACGTCTCTTGGCGTACTTTCTCCGCTGCGTCGTTGGCCAGGCCTGTGACGGCTGCTTCTACGCTTGATATGATATTTTCCAGTGGAATGCGGGACGGCGTGACCGCAAAGTTGAAGCCCTTAGCTAAGACATCCGTCGTAGGTTTGTCCAGCTGCACGTTTGACAAGTTGTATACGGTTTGGGTCATATCAACCTTCTGCTCCGTGGGGGGCCACGCTGGTCTTAATTTCTCGAATTTTCGCTGTTGGCGCTTTGTTGTTAGTTCCGTGTTGGTCTCTGATCGTAGGTAGGACAGCTGGTCAACTTGAGCCCACAGCACTGGGTGGATTGCGGTTGATAGCTCGTCGTGGGCGTCATGCAACTTGATGCTTGTTCTGTCCAGCTCGCGGCGTGTTGTGGCCAGGCCGCACTCTAAGCGCTGTCGTCGCCACCGCTCAACACACACGCCGTCACGCCATTGGCTAGCAGCGAATCGGTCTCCTAGCGAACCAATAACAGCGCACTAGGCTAGGTATAAAACAATGGACACACCGGAGAGGAAACCATTCGGTTCTCAGCCTCTGAAACCAACGAATCATCCTGAAGATGGCAAATGCGATTTTGTCGAAACGTCGAGACATTGACAATGGCCCATTTCTGGGCCAGCAACCAGTCTCTAAAGAGCAAGTAACGTGGACAGCAACCCGAGAACCTATTACTACATATATATATATATATATATATATATTGTTTGAAATTCTCAGGGCTATATGTTAATGAGTTAAACAGTTAAACTTACCCCCTCCATCCCGACGTTTCGATGCTAATCACGCATATACCCTAGTTTTGTTACTCACGTGATAATACCCCAATTATTTAATATATATATGTATATGTAATTAATGCAATTTGTGCAAGTGCACACACGTAAATCTAGAACTGGACAACAGGTGCATGGTTGCACTTTAAAATAACCCTTGTTTACGCATTCATTACTCTAAATGTGTCTTGTCCCATTCTTAACGCTGATATGGAATCAAAACTCTGGTTTATTTATTCGTGGGTCTCTAAAAAAATAGTTTATAGGAAATAAAATAAACAGAAAAGTGCAAAATCTGGGCACCCCTGGATGCCACACTCACGACATTAAAAGTGGCCAACAACCTAATTGTTACTTAAAATATATCGCGCTATCTAATTATTGAAGATGTTTTGTAAAATGGTAATATTTGACTATTTTAGTGACATAACCCCAAAATCAAAATTTTGATTTCCGGGTAATATGGGAGTTCAAAAACATAGATTAAGTTAACTTTGTAATTATAAATACGAATCTAAAATTCTTTTGGCAATTTGGTTATTGGTTTAGCTGTAAAGAAAAAAAATTGTATTTATTAATTAAATCAACTGAAAAATGCAAATTGTGGGCACCCCTGGGTGCCACACCCAGGACTTGAGAAGTGGCCAACCGCCCGTCTGGGGGCCCGGGGAAGAATAGGGCCAGAGTAACTCTGCTAGTCGTAAGAGGCGACAAAAGGAGACCCGTCTCGGCCCGGGGTAGAAAAGGCCTTAAGTGACTCTGCTAGTCGTAAGAGGCGACGAAAGGAGACCCTGTCCCTTCCCCCCCTCACTGTCCCACTGCAGATTTCTCCTCTCACTTGGCCCTGCCCACCCTTGTTGGGCTTCCATATGACGAGTGACGACCTACGCGACGTACAATGGATCTGATTCGGATGTGGCTTTCTTCATCATCATCTTCTCAAATTCATTATCAACCGCTCATCGTCTCGATTAGCCATTGTTGCACAAATATGAGACGTTAAGCCCCATTAATCAATCAGAAGTGGCCAACAAAGTAATTTTTACTTAAAATATACAACAATACCTAATTATTGAAGAATTTTTGAAAAAGGATATTTTTTGACCATTTTAGGGACATGGCCCCAAAATCAAAATTTTGATTTCCGGGCAATATTGGAGTTAAAAAAATATGAATAAAACTAACTTTTTGATTCTAAACACGAATCTGAAATTATATTTGTAATTTGTTTATTGGTTTGGCTGTAAAAAAATAATTAATGGTTACTAAATCAGCAAAATTCACCCTTTGGACACCCCTGGGTGCCACACCCACCACTTGCCATGTGGCCAACAAGTCAAATTCTACTCTTAATTCACCACTCTATCATAATATATAGGTCTCCAAAATTCCGCAGGGGGGGGGGGGGGGGGGGGTGTCTCACTAATGGTGTGTCCGGTCTAACTGCGTTTAGCGAGCCTCACAACTTCTTGAGACGAGAAACTGTGTGTCATTTTGTAATACATCATCTCACAAACCAATTTTTATCTCGTAAGTTATACATACATTGATGAAACAAATTGTGCATGTGTATTGAATGTGAATGAGTAATCATTTTTGTTTGACTTACTCCTCTGATTTCATCATTGTTTATTCACTTTGAAATGTGTGATCGTTAAAAAAGTTTTTTTTTATCACGATACAAAAATTCATAGTTCCCAAATTTTAATAAAAGGTAAGCGTTTCACAGTTGAAAACAGTGTATTCTGCTGAAATTTATTATGTACTGAACTTTCATTTTCGAAAAGTCTCATATTGATCAAATTATAAGATAATTTTCCTTTTTATATATAATTTTCCACGGCAATCTGTAGCGTATCCGCGAAGGTGGACAAGTTTTTGATAAACTTGTCCACCTTCGCGAATACGCTACAGATTGCCGTGGAAAATTACTCATTACTGGCATTTTTTCATAAACACAAACAAAATGCAAGATACATAACTTTTTTGTTAGCTACATTATCGTTATGATCAGTGCTTCGCATATTAGGTATTCGACCTGTTTAGTACCATAACAAAACTAATAAGATATTATCTAATTGAAAAAGATGAATTTCCGAATGTTGATTACGTTTGATGACATGTTATATAATGTAGCAACTTGAATCTTATACAGCTGTATTTTCAATACCTTTAATTTGATCTAATATAAGTATAACACATACACTACTGATTATTATACCCGACATTCGTATCGGTGCATATTCATTAATTGGCACAAGTGTCATCACTTAGACACGATTATTTTGCATTTGCACCACTGAGGCAAAAAAAGGCACGGTGCAGTGATATGCGCATTAATGTTACCTATCTATAATGATGTATTGCAATTTCTGCCTCAACAGGGGTGCAGCTAACACCCCGAAATATCTATAAACATTTTTCAAGGGTGGCTCCCGAACTACAACGCATTGCCCCTTGCGGCCCACTCAGACATCACACCCTCATCAACCACCATCATCGGTACACCCACCGCTCCGTTGATTGTAAAAACATCCGTCAAACGCGTCCACTTTCTGTTCCACACTTCTACGTATCATCACAACGTTCCGATCCTGGGGGGAGATACTGTGGCGCCTGGCCTGGCCTGGTAGTGGGTCAGATGAAGAAAAATTACAACAACAATAGAGTTAGGTTTAGTCAGTTTGTACCTAAGGATTGATATGTGAAGATGTAAATAATTTAATAAATCTCATCACATTGTATGAATCCAACAAGACAAATGAAAAGGGAAAAATGAAACATAAGGATAAAAATGCCAATACAAGGGTGTTACAGGGGACTGTTGTATGGTGGCTCTCCATTGGATGCTATTCATTACGTTTCCTAGTAACCTGGTTTAGCCAGTAAACATAAAAAACAAGATGAAACTGTTGGAATACAAATGTCTATGGGTCGGGGGCACGCGGTATATGTATCTATTCTCTATTCTCTATTCTCTATTTTCTTCTCTATATACAATCTTTCGGAAAGCCACGCACCTCGAGTTGCGACGCTTTTCGAGCCTTCCCCGCACCCCCGCACGTGATTTTTTCCACAATGTGTCGCTACAGTTTTCGGCGCCTGGTCTTTGGCTACACGTGGGTATTTTTTTCGAGTCTGTCCGTCAACCCCGACGTGTTTTATCTCGAAAAGTGTGCGATTTCGGCGCTCCCGCTTTGCGGGAAAAATTGTAAAAAATTCGAATGTTTTTTGAGAATTTTGTCGATGCTTTGGATCGAAAGTCAATTGAATGGCGCATCTATTGGTGTGGCCCAAAAGAATATATATTGTCCTGTTCAAAAGTTACGGGCACCCAAACACGAACAATGTTCGAAATCTCGATTTGACGGATTTGGTACGTTTTTAACGTGTCACATTCAAACGGCTCTGCCCGTCGAACCAAACGAGATATAACGTTCGTTTTTGTTTCGTTACCGGCGCTTACTATCTGGGTAACTGGATTTTGGAAATTTTTTGGATTCGTCCCGGAACTTTCGCCAATCAAATTGTGTACATTTGGTAAAATGCGGAAATGGCATCAGACGAACACACTTTGAGTCCACATTTTTTCGATTTTTTCTATATTGACTTTTTTATTTTAAATGATTTGAAAAACGACCAGGATAGTCGGTCAAATTTTTGAATTTCGTCCCGGATGCTTAGTTATGGGCACTTCCATTTTTGCTACACGGCTTCAGTCGTGATTTTTTTGCGTCATGTTGGTACTTTCAAAATGGGTTTTTTTTCTTTAGGCCGATGCTCAAAGCTTGCCCGTACCCGATGAAAAAATATTTTAAAAAAGTCACCCACTTACCGAATGACAGACGTTCGCGCAAAGCACTTTCCACGGCGATATAAAACCACGCAAACAAAATGTTTGTTTTTGTATATTAAAAGTGTGTTTAAAATGCCATCCAATACATTGTTGTGTTTAGTATTAATAATTGGACATTTGTCTATCCGAAAACGTTACCTTCAAAAATTAGACTCTACGGATGTCCGAGTTATGATGCTTTAACGGATTTCATGCGTAGCACTTTTAGGCCGTATTTGTCTATGGGGGTTTTTCAATGTCTTAAAAAAGCATGTTGGAATTTTTTAAAAAAATTTTTAACTCAACTGTGCAATATCTGAGGCTATTGACTATTGTTTGAACGTACCCGGACGTACCAGGCACGTACCATCTCTGACATTTTTGTATGTCATTGACTAGATGTGTAATTTTGATTTCTTAAATTTCAGCTTTGAACGTCCCTGGTATGTCCCCGTTATGAAATCGAACAGCCCATTTTAGTATCATCGAAAAGTGCGTTTCTTTACCTTTCTGTATATGTGCATTTTATTGACGACACACTTACCGGGACGTACCGGGAAGCTTTTGAACGTGCAAAGTTCAACTTTTTTTGTTTTTGACCGCCCAAAGTAGGAATTTCTTTTGAAATTTTTCGGAATTTTTCGTCGGAATTACTTTTCCCTATTCTTTATTAAATATGTTTAGTGGTTTAGTTTTTAATTTATCGAAAAAGCTCAAAACACGACGACGGGGGGGGGGGGGGGGGCGTGTACATTGATGTAATCTGAAGATAATCAATTTCGACACACCTTTGTCTTTGATGGCTTACTGTGGGCGACCGGTATGACTTACAGACTTTGTGTTAACTTAACCACCCCCCCCCCCCCCCCAACATCCCACCCCCACTGAGACACCAACATGCAATAATGCTTTTCTAAACCATTCAGCCGATTGCAATAGAACTTTGGTGAGTAAGTGAATGCACGTTTACTAAGGTTTCTGAATGATTACAACACCCTCCCAGCCCCCTCACCCCCCACCCCCACGGATACACCAATATGCAATTATGCTTTCCTAAACCATTCAGCCGATTGCAATAAAACTTTGGTGAGTTAGTGAGTGCACGCCTGCTAAGGTTTCTGCATGATAACCAACCCGCCCCCCCCCCCCCCAACATCCACCCCCACTGAGACACCAACATGCAATTATGCTTTCCTAAACCATTCAGCCGATTGCAATAAAACTTTGATGAGTTAGTGAATGCACGCCCGCTAAAGTTTCTGAATGATTACAACACCCTCCCAGCCCCCCTTCACCCTCCACCCCCACTGAGACACCAATCTGAAATAATGCTTTCCTAAACTATTCATCCGACTGCGATACAATTTTGGTGTGTTAGTGTATGCACGCCTGCTTAGGTTTCTGAATGAAAACCTACCCCCCCCCCCCCCTCTCCCCAATCCCCACCCTCACTGAGACACCAACATGCAATAATGCTTTGCTAAACCATTCAGCCGATTGCAATAAAACTTTGGTGAGTTAGCGTGTGCACGCCCGCTAAGGTTTCTGAATGAAAACCAACCCCCCCCTCCCCAATCCCCACCCCCACTGAGACACCAACATGCAATAATGCTTTTCTAAAACCATTCAGCCGATTGCAATAAAACTTTGGTGTTATTGTATGCACGCCTGCTAAGGTTTTTGAATGAAAACCAACCCCCCCCCCCCCAACCCCCACCACCACTTCCACTGAAACACCAACATGCAATTATGTTTTCTTAAACCATTCAGCCCGATTGCCATAAAATTTTAATGAGTTATTGTATGCACGCCTGCTAAGGTTTCTGAATGATAACAAACCCTCCCCCCTCCCCCCCCCCCCCCCAGGCAAGTGTCCAGTGTTATAAGGGTCCACGATTCGAATTCCACTATTTGTAGATTTCTTTCTTTACTCAAGTATCTACGACAGTTTGAAATGATACATGTACTTTTTGTACTTTAATTTTTTTTCCTTTTTTCAAAATCACACAATTTTCAAGATTCTTTCTTTACTCAAGTATCTACGACAGTTTTACATGACATGTACATAGAAGAACTCGAACATTTTTCTAACACTTAAAAAATTTTCAACATGAAAATAATTTTTTACCAAAATTTTAATTTTTTAATTTTTTCAACTTTTTTCAAGTTTTCCAAAAAGTGGGGTACTTGAAAATTTTTCAAACACTTATAAATGTTTCCACATGAATTTTTTTTTTACTTTTTTCAGAATCACACAATTTTCAAGTTTCTTTCTTAAAATAAGTATCTACGACCAATTTACATGACATGTTCATAGAAAAACTCGAAAATTTTTCCATCACTGAAACATTTTTCGACATGAATTTTTTTTTTTAATTTTTTTTTTCTTTTTTCCAACCGACAAGTTTTCCAAAAAGTGACTTACCAAAAAAAAAAAAAAAAAAAGTGACAATTCCCCAAAATGTCGAGTTTTCCATAAAGTGACTGTCCCAACAAGGACAGCCAGCAGCGGCTCAAGGCCGCGTGAGCGGTCTTGTCTTTGTTATAGTGGGTAAAGGATACATGCGTACATTATAACGACCCTTTGTACGCATAGTTTCTCGGCAAAAAAGATCAACCGAGGCCACACTTCCTATTCTTACGAAACATACCTTATTGTTCTTCACAATACGAACCAACGCAATATCATCAATGTGGATGGAAAATGGGTACTGCTATGTGTTCCAGTCCAAGGAACACCCCAAAAAGACGCGACTAAAAGGCTACTCAACAGTCGTCTCATTAGTTGAAAGTTAAAAACGTCAGTCTTTTCTGAAAATATCTCAAACGTCAGTAGATTGGGTGGTTAGTGCACACAGTTACAATCAGGGAATCTTCCCCTACACAGGGTTAGCGGTACCCGTAGAGGTCAACTTATTTGGTTACTCGGTTTTTAGTTTCGGTACCGGCAGAGAACATAAGTGCTTTGTTGAATAATTCTGATGATGGACATAATTGATCTCAAAATAACATCGACACCCTTTACAGTTAGTGATCGGCTATTGGCAGGGTGTTACTGTTAGTAAGCTTGGAACTAATTATAGTGAACATATAGCTGGTTTTTCAGGCGATGCCAGGAGTGAATCTCAACGTGGCCAATAAGATATTTACGAGCGCCCTATATCCTGTGAAGTCAGAGTTCGCCAGGACGGCAAGGCAGGATTTCAACAGCTCGACGAGTGCAGTAGACTTTGCAAAAGACCAAGAGGGTGCTAGAGCCTTAATTAACTCTTGGGTCAAGAAAGAGACAAGGGGCAAGATTGTCGACCTACTGCCACCAGGTGACTTATATATTATTTGTTGTTTTACTAAATGCATGACAGCTCGGTCATTCGACGACGGCATTTAATCGCTTCTTAAGACAAGCAGATCTACTGTGGTGCAAGTCTTTTTTGCATGTTAATTGGATATCATGTATTTATCAAAACTATTGGATGTATTCAAATCATACCTGCCTCAAATATTTGGTCGTGGTATTTTCGTCATATAATGTATCGACGCGATTCGTGCGATGGGCGCAGTTATTTATTGTCAATGGGACCAGAAAGATATTTTATCGTAAACGAGAGTATGTATTTGAACACAGTAAACAAGCTAACAAGCTCTAGGTTTTCGATACGGATGATCGTCAGCCCAAGATTTGCAATCAAAAGGGGTGGGAAATTCGTGGTTTCATTGTTTATTGACAGGTGGAGAAATATAAGTGACTATTTGTACAATAACAGCAGTATCACTCTATGAGCACTGAGTAGCTTTGTTTTAAGTATTTGCTACTCTACTCTCTGAGATGACAAGTAGTTTCGAGATACCAGACATATTTGTACAGACAATTCGCCTTTAAATCGAGATGTAGGCGCGCCACCGTCGCGACCATCATGGCCTCCGAGCCGGGATAAACAACGCACAGCTAACCTGTGTTCCATATTATGTTTCTGGCAGTAAGTTAGTGAGTGACAGGGTGATGGTGTCTGTGATACACATTTATCACATAAACGCGTTTGTTGGGAACATACAGCGACCATTTGTCAAAGCAAATAGGATTTTAAACGGTTATCGTTTAATTTTACAATAGTAATATTAAGTAAACGGGTACTATGTAGGCAAGCATCCCTTCAGACATCATAATTACATGCAAAAACCACACCTGATAAACGTGAATATTAACACAGATGCACAGATGAGAACAACGAAGTTAACGCTACTTGCTCATATAAAGCAGGTTCGAGGAAGTGCAAACATGACTATTTTCTATATGTAAGGCAAAGATAGACTCCCGTTCATATTTCGGATCACAATTCCTCTTTTATCTCTTCTTCCAGGGGCGCCGGGTTTTCCTAATTCCGAGGGGTGCTCAACTTCGCAGAAAAGGGACCAAGCACGGGGGTTGGGGGGCGGAGCCCCCAATTAATAGCGCCGCAGGCGAAAATTTTTAAACTCCGGTTTTAGATTGCTTGGTGCGTTCTAGAAAAAAAGTGGCTTGAATGCAATGCCAAAATAATGCATTTTAAATATATGTATATACATATATATATATATGTAGTACTAGGTTCTCGGGTTGCTGTCCACGTAACTTGCTCTCTAGACACTGGTTGCTGGCCCAAAAATGGGCCATTGTCATTGTCTCGACGTTTCGACAAAATCGCATTTCTGGGCCAGCAACCAGTGTCTAGAGAGCAAGTTACGTGGACAGCAACCCGAGAACCTAGTACTACATCTTCTTCAGTTCGCGAAAACCTACAGAATACCATCATATATATATATATAATAATGCCAAAAAAACATTAATTTAAATCACATTGATTGTATCCAAGATGAAAATAGAAACATTATTGTAACATTTTTTTTTTAAATTGAGACCTCAAAACTCGGATATATATGCATAATTTTTCTTTTAGTCAGGATATTTGGAGGGGTGCTGCGCACCCCTCCTAACAATCCGATGGGTGCTTTAGCCCCTGAGCACCCACATAGTCGGCGCCCCTGTCTTCTTCAAATTTCTTTTCATTCATTCGCTACTCGCTACAGTGCCTACAGTTTGTGTTTGTACATTGACTGTTTTGAATGTGTTAAAAGCTATTTCCGTATCAACAGGACCCTCACAAATCTGAAAGGAAGGAGCAGTTCTAAAAGGAAAAGATGATAATCAGTGATATTGTAGGTCGAGCGCGGAGTGAATTGTGCGGGTGTGGCGAATGTGAGGCTGAGACAAAGCCTACTGATCAAGAAAGTGTTGTTGCTACCAAAGTGAGACAATTAAAAAAATACGCCTTTTGAGCTACCGTGTTGAGCCTCGACAACCTGAATGCAGCCCGTCAAGCGATGCTTGTCTACGTGAAGACGGGGACGCGACACTTGAAACAAGACACTAATTGCATAGCGCGTACAAACAATGTATACCCTGGACGAATTCCTGCACGAGTTTTATGTAAAAACAATAGGAAATTAATTCCTTCTTTTGTGCAGTTTTTAAACAACCCTTTCAAGCAGTGAAGTTGTGTGTCTGGCGGGCCTGGCCAGTGTATGTTCCCAGTGTAGATTTCGCGACTGGCTCGTAGTGCTATTAGGCCTTTGTCTATTGCTTCCCCGTACTGAGGACAATATTGCGCAGTATGGAGGATATTATCTCGCGAGTGGTTACGCTTAATGACTATGTACCGGTAGCTGTTAAGCGTAAGGGGGCCCCGGGGTCCCCGCCCCCAGTGCGTCGTGGAAAGGGGGCTTCGCTCACCGCTCTCGGGCCTCGAACCCGAGTTGGACTCTCCGCTTTCCCCGGTCGCCTCCGACGTGGATGACGGGGTCGCCATGGATGGCGTCGACTCGGTGGAGACGCCACCCTCGCGGCGTGTGCGCGTACCGCCCATCATGGTTTACGGGTTCGACCGCTACCGCGACCTCGTCGCTTTTATCAAACTCACTGTGGACGACGACAGTGACTTCGTCGTCACTTCTCGTCGTGACTCCTTCCAAGTCCGCCTCCACGACCTGGAAAGCTACCGCTCAGTTACGCGGGAGCTCACAACGCGCCCTATCCGGTACCACACGTACGACACGGGTGAAGTGAAGACCAGGAAGTACGTCCTTCGTGGGCTGTCGTCCCGGCAGTCGGCCGACGATATCAAATCCGATGGCTATCCGGCACTAGCCGTCAAGCAAATGACACGCGCGCGACCCGACCGCACGCCACTGCCGCTGTTTGTCGTTACGACTCAGGTGGCGCCAGACGCGAAGCCTCTAGCGACTATGAGGCGCCTGGGCCACTCTGTGGTGACAGTCGAATCGTATCGTGGCTCAAAGGGGCCGCAAATGTGTTACAAATGCCAGCGGTTCGGCCACCAGGACCCCTATTCTGTAATTTCCCGATATGGATCCGTGCCGATTCCAAAGCGTGTATATTAGTCGTTCCCATAGCGGGTTTGGAGAGAAAATAAAAAAATAGCGATTCTATAGCGTAGTCCGATATGGGTAGGCCGATATGGGACTGCCGTGCCGTGCCGAGCCGAACACGTCACACAGAGACGGAGCTGCCGAAGTCGTAACCAATCAGAAACTCAGCTCTTCCGAGTGCTTCGCAGTTCGCACAAGTCATGTTGTGATCGTCTTTTGTTTCTGTTTATAACCTCAAAATGCCATCGACCGAAAACGTTCTGTTAAAACATACTAGGCCTAGCATTCTGCTGCCACTATGTGTACATATGACTAGGGCTAACGCTGTGAAGGTCTAGGTCTAGACATACGACCTTTTGGGGGAGGGGATATTTAGGCCTAGACCTGCATTGAATATTAATTTAAAGCTAAGTCAGTAAATACGTGTATAGTTTGACATAACCTCAACAAAATAATATTTAATACAGTATATTATAGAAAAGAATTTCAACTTACGACGCACAATATCTCTTCGTTAGAATCTAAATCGTCTCCTAGTTTTCGCTGAAAACAAATGCTAAAAACAACGTTTAACACGCATATCGGCCTAGAAAGAGGTGCTGAATCCGTATCGGGATTTACGCTTTCATTCCGGGTTAAATTTGGCGGTATCGGGCATAAAAAAAGTTACATAATCGCTCTCGCCCGCTTTCGACCCATAGCGGCCCGAATCGGTATCGGGAGTTTCATAAAACAGTTACCGAATAGGGGTCCAGGCCGCGTTCTGCTCCCACCCCCCTCGGTGTTTTAAGTGCGCCCAAGGCCACGAGGGCAGAGACTGCACTAAATCAGCTGCGGTCGTCGCGCGCGGTGCGTCGCGCGGAAGTGTGCGACATACGTCGCTGCTATAGAGCGTCACGACGCCGCAGGGAAGGCACCCCGACGCCTCGCAGGAGGGCCTTCTCGCCCCTTACCTGCCTCCACCGTCCAGACGGGCCGTTCTTTCGCGGCTGCGGTGTCGGCGCCGGCACAACCCGCAGCCAGTCCCGCCCCACAGCAGCGTCCGGGACCCACCCCCCGGGTACCCGCGGCCGACCGGTTCTCTGAGTCTCCCGGCACCGCTCGGTGGCGGGCCGTTCTCGATGTCTGCGCCAGGATGCTCCAATTCACGACGAAGTCCGGTCGTCCAAAGCATGGTCGCCCTTCTCATGGCGATGGCCGAGGACGTTCTCCAAAATGGCCCCTAAACTTCCACACGGCCTACACCTTCTGCTGTTGAATGCCGATGGCAACGTCTGCGCGAAGACTCCGGAACTTCTTCTCCTTATGAGACAACTCAACACGCAAGTAACGCTCATCCAAGAAACCCACCTTCTGCCCGGCGATGTATGGAAGGTTGCAAACCACGCCGTGTACCGCACTGAACGCGCAGCCTGGCCGGGCAGGAGGGGCCGTGTCGGGGGTGGAACGGCCATCCTCGTTAGCCGCACTGTCCAACATCATGAGCTTCTGCTGCTGCGCCTTCGAAACTTCGAGGCCACGGCTGTCCATGTTCGGTTCCCGGGTGGGTCCCTACGCCTCGTCTCGGCGTAAAAGCCCCCCGCTTCGGCTCTGCTCGACACTGACCTCACTGCCCTTCTTGCCGACCCGACCCCTACTATTGTGGGGGGTGACCTGAATGCCAAGCACCCCGCATGGCACTCGCGGGTTGCGAACGTGAGCGGAAATTTTCTGTACTCCCATGCTGCCTCGCGTGCATACATCGTCGCTGGCCCTACCGATCCCACGCACTATTCGTACATCCCCGGCCATGCCCCTGACGTTCTGGACATTGCCCTGCTCTCCCACATCAAATGCTCCTATGACCTCACAACTGTTACAGCCCTTACCTCCGATCACAATCCTGTCGTTTTTCGAGTGGGTAATCGACTGCTGTCCTCACCCCTTCCTTCAACACCCAACTATGCGCGTGCTGACTGGGAAAAATTCCGTGCGTTCCTGCGGGCCCGTCTACCCCCTGCCGACCCTGCACTGCTGTCGCCGATGACGTCGACGGAACTCTTTCGTCGTTGATCGACTCTATCCAACTGGGAATTTCTGTGAGTGTTCCGACACGCACCCAGGGTCGGCTCACGCTGTTTCATTTGCCGGAGCAGCTCAGGCGCGCAGTCCGTATCAAAAATCAGCTACGAAAACGCTGGCAGCGAACGCATACGCCAGACACTCGTGCGGCCTTCAACAGGGCCTGTGCTGCGCTTACCTGCGCCATCGCGGAGTACAGAGCGAGCATGTGGGAGGACGCTGTTTCTACCCCCACGGAGGCTGATGGCTCCATCTGGCGGATGGCCCGGATGCTCCAACGTCGCCCCCAACCAGACCTCCCCCCCATCCAGGGCGCTGCCGTTCTCGCCTGCAGTTCAGAGAAAAAGACTAACCTTCTTGCGGATACGCTGGAAGCCACTTTTCGACCCAATCCACCTACTGCGGAGTCGCCTACTATCGTCAAGGAGGTGCGTGCCTGGCTGGATGCAAACCCGGTGCCTCGGCCACTTCCCGACGCGGGTCTCTGTACTGTCGCCGAGGTTTCAGCTGTCGTTCTGGCCATGCCTACCCGCAAGGCCCCGGGTGCGGACGGCATCACTGCCCAAGTGCTCCGGGAGCTCCCCGAGTGTGCGGCGCGCATCGTATTCGCTCTATTCAATGCCTGCTCCGCCTTCACCACTTTCCGCCGGTCTGGAAGGTGGCCAAGTTGGTTGCCTTTCTCAAGCCGGGTAAACCGCCTCGGGACCCGTCGAGCTTCAGGCCCATCAGCCTTCTCTCGGTCATCTCCAAGGTCTTCGAGCGCTTTCTCCTGTCGCGAATACAAGCACACGTCGACTCCGGGTGCCTCCTTCCCGACGAACAGTTTGGGTCTCGTGCTGGCCACTCTACGGTCCAGGTCCATCAACTCACCAGGATCGTGTACCACATCACCGATGGATGGAACAGTGGCAAATGCACTGCCGGCGTGTTCCTCGATGTAGCGAAGGCGTTTGATCGCGTGTGGTACGAGGGTCTCCTGCGGAAACTCGTCACACTTGACTTTCCGCCCTACCTCATTCACCATCTACGTTCCTACCTCTCTGGTCGCTCCTTCTATGTCTCCAAGGGCGCTGCTACCTCCTCCATCCGTCCGGTTGCCGCGGGCGTCCCGCAAGGATCAGTCCTCAGCCCCATCATCTTCAATCTCTACACGCACGACTTGCCGCCTGCACCGGCACACGTCGTGGCGGCCATGTTTGCGGACGACTTTGTGGCGCTCTCCACTTCCCGGACTGCGCGCGGGGCAGTCATGTTCGGGCATCGCTACCTGAACTCTGTGTGGACCTGGTACGCCCGCTGGCGAATGGGGTTGAATGGGGCGAAGACCTCCGCTACACTCTTCACCTGGTCGCGGGGCCAGGATCCCCCTCCGTTCCGCCTCCAGGAGAGAAACGTAGAGTGGGCCTCATCCAACAAATTCCTGGGACTTACAATAGACAAGCGTCTCACCTGGGCGCCGCACGTCAATGCTGTTGCTGCCGCAGCGACCGGCAAGCTGTCCTCGCTCTATCCATTGCTGTGGGCTCGATCCATGTCCATCGACCAGAAACTGCGGCTCTACACAGCAGTCATCCGGCCGACCGTCACCTATGCCTCCCCTGTGTGGTCCAGCTGTGCCGCTGTCCACATCAACAAGCTGCAGACCATCCAGAACAAGGTGTTGCGCATCGCTACTGACCTCCCGCGAGCCACGCGAATGTAGGACCTGCACAAGGACTATCTTCGTACCAGTGCGCGCGCGTTCTACGCATCGTTGCGGGACGCCGGCATTCCCCTGATTCGTTTTAAACGCCCTTTTGCGTCCCTGGGCGGCGCGTTCCTACCGCCTCCCAAGAGAGCCCGGAACCGGGTCCGCGTCTATCGTCATCGCGGTGCTGTCGACCCCCGGACGGCCCAGTGACTCCCCGTGGCGCGTTGAGCGTCCCGCTTGCACCTCCAGTGCGACCATCGTGTGTGCCGTGTGCCTCGTGTGCGCCAAGGTACTAGCACAGGTACTAGCTTTGGCTGGGGCCTCTCTTGGGTGACGTAGCATACCTTCCCCTTCATCGCGGACCTGTCCTCATCTACCTGCAGCACCACGCGTGCTGCCCATCGTCACCACTTCCTGACTTCTTCCACCCGGAGCCGGATTATTAGTGCTCGCACTAGGCACCGGCTTGGTACGGGAGGCTCACTTCAGTGAGTCCCCACAAGATGCCACATTCCCAATAAACCAAAAATACGTAGTGTTTGGCAGGGGTTTTCACTTTCCCATTGCTGGCAGTGGCGTGAACTCATATTCGGTCCCCCTGCAGGAATTCAAGTTGTTTAGTTATGTTTTGAGAACGCTACAGAATATTTAGAAGGTGAAACAAATGAGGGAATCGTGGTCTCGTAAGAACTAAAATCTGGACTTAGCAAAATTTTAAATATTGCGCTCATTACGGTTGACATTAGGGAAGACTATTAAATGAGATATTAATAATTAATTGGTTTCATTTGAAATTTGAATTTGAAATCTTACTAATCTAAACTTTAGTTCTTACGAAACTAAAATCCCTTATTTTTCACTTATTTTTCATCACGCGTTATTAGTTGGAATCATATTTGGATATGTAGAGCAAACACATTTTTAAATTGGAAGTAAAAGGCAACTATTACTATTACAGTTATTATTGCAGAGGTGTATATGTTTCCCCTACATTGCCTTTCATGATGATACCTTTAAAAGTGAAACGGTAGGGTATCACTCATGATAATTGCACCTCATACCTAGGAGTGGAAATTACTGCACTTACATTTCAATGACGGTTATATGTTCCTTGAACTAAGTTAGGTATGTTTTTAATTTTTCCCTGTAAATACTACTACTAAATTAATATTTTATCTCAGGATACTATAACAAGGTTTATTATAGTGTAATATGTTATTTCTACTATGCTATATTTGTCCTTGTATTCTCGGAATTATATATTGTAGGTTCTATTTTATTAACTTTTGATGCTACAATAATATTTAATGTTTCAAACTTGTTCTTTCACAATTTTAATATAACATCCCTCTACTACACGGTTAGTTATGTACTACGTTTCAGCTCTCTAGTTTTTATTATAATACCGGTGTCCGGTACAAAGTTCCACTTTCCTATGCTTACTGTCGCAATATGATAATTATTCTACAATATTTAGCAAATGGCCTGCAGTTAAGTCTGTCTGACTTCACGGACTTCTCCAACATCATATATTAAAGAGATGGTACGTATGTACCAACCAATGTATCAACCAAATTGTATCATTTAGAGAATAAAATGATCTAAAACCTGAAAAAAATCTGAATGGATGCCGCTAGGTGGAGGGGTCGACTATGAATTCCAACACTCAAACGAACACTTGACCTCGCACTCGCAAACACATGTACTGAGTTGTTTAGACTGCACGACTGACAGTGACCTGCCACCTCGGAATGCGGGCGCGCTCGTCCGGGGTAGCCCCCCCTAAGATGACGTGCCCACCTGTCACGTGTCCGGGGTAGCCCCCCCTAAGATGACGTGCCCACCTGTCACGTGTCCGGGGTAGCCCCCCCTAAGATGACGTGCCCACCTGTCACGTGTCCGGGGTAGCCCCCCCTAAGATGACGTGCCCACCTGTCACGTGTCCGGGGTAGCCCCCCCTAAGATGACGTGCCCACCTGTCACGTGTCCGGGGTAGCCCCCCCTAAGATGACGTGCCCACCTGTCACGTGTCCGGGGTAGCCCCCCCTAAGATGACGTGCCCACCTGTCACGTGTCCGGGGTAGCCCCCCCTAAGATGACGTGCCCACCTGTCACGTGTCCGGGGTAGCCCCCCCTAAGATGACGTGCCCACCTGTCACGTGTCCGGGGTAGCCCCCCCTAACATGACGTGCCCACCTGTCACGTGTCCGGGGTAGCCCCCCCTAAGATGACGTGCCCACCTGTCACGTGTCCGGGGTAGCCCCCCCTAAGATGACGTGCCCACCTGTCACGTGTCCGGGGTAGCCCCCCCTAAGATGACGTGCCCACTGTCACGTGTCCGGGGTAGCCCCCCCTAAGATGACGTGCCCACCTGTCACGTGTCCGGGGTAGCCCCCCCTAAGATGATGTGCCCACCTGTCACGTGTCCGGGGTAGCCCCCCCTAAGATGACGTGCCCACCTGTCACGTGTCCGGGGTAGCCCCCCCTAAGATGACGTGCCCACCTGTCACGTGTCCGGGGTAGCCCCCCCTAAGATGACGTGCCCACCTGTCACGTGTCCGGGGTAGCCCCCCCTAAGATGACGTGCCCACCTGTCACGTGTCCGGGGTAGCCCCCCCTAAGATGACGTGCCCACCTGTCACGTGTCCGGGGTAGCCCCCCCTAAGATGACGTGCCCACCTGTCACGTGTCCGGGGTAGCCCCCCCTAAGATGACGTGCCCACCTGTCACGTGTCCGGGGTAGCCCCCCCTAAGATGACGTGCCCACCTGTCACGTGTCCGGGGTAGCCCCCCCTAACATGACGTGCCCACCTGTCACGTGTCCGGGGTAGCCCCCCCTAAGATGACGTGCCCACCTGTCACGTGTCCGGGGTAGCCCCCCCTAAGATGACGTGCCCACCTGTCACGTGTCCGGGGTAGCCCCCCCTAACATGACGTGCCCCCCTGTCACGTGTCCGGGGTAGCCCCCCCTAAGATGACGTGCCCACCTGTCACGTGTCCGGGGTAGCCCCCCCTAAGATGACGTGCCCACCTGTCACGTGTCCGGGGTAGCCCCCCCTAAGATGACGTGCCCACCTGTCACGTGTCCGGGGTAGCCCCCCCTAAGATGACGTGCCCACCTGTCACGTGTCCGGGGTAGCCCCCCCTAAGATGACGTGCCCACCTGTCACGTGTCCGGGGTAGCCCCCCCTAACATGACGTGCCCCCCTGTCACGTGTCCGGGGTAGCCCCCCCTAAGATGACGTGCCCACCTGTCACGTGTCCGGGGTAGCCCCCCCTAAGATGACGTGCCCACCTGTCACGTGTCCGGGGTAGCCCCCCCTAAGATGACGTGCCCACCTGTCACGTGTCCGGGGTAGCCCCCCCTAAGATGACGTGCCCACCTGTCACGTGTCCGGGGTAGCCCCCCCTAAGATGACGTGCCCACCTGTCACGTGTCCGGGGTAGCCCCCCCTAAGATGACGTGCCCACCTGTCACGTGTCCGGGGTAGCCCCCCCTAAGATGACGTGCCCACCTGTCACGTGTCCGGGGTAGCCCCCCCCTAAGATGACGTGCCCACCTGTCACGTGTCCGGGGTAGCCCCCCCTAAGATGACGTGCCCACCTGTCACGTGTCCGGGGTAGCCCCCCCTAAGATGACGTGCCCACCTGTCACGTGTCCGGGGTAGCCCCCTCTAAGATGACGTGCCCACCTGTCACGTGTCCGGGGTAGCCCCCCCTAACATGACGTGCCCCCCTGTCACGTGTCCGGGGTAGCCCCCCCTAAGATGACGTGCCCACCTGTCACGTGTCCGGGGTAGCCCCCCCTAAGATGACGTGCCCACCTGTCACGTGTCCGGGGTAGCCCCCCCTAAGATGACGTGCCCACCTGTCACGTGTCCGGGGTAGCCCCCCCTAAGATGACGTGCCCACCTGTCACGTGTCCGGGGTAGCCCCCCCTAAGATGACGTGCCCACCTGTCACGTGTCCGGGGTAGCCCCCCCTAAGATGACGTGCCCACCTGTCACGTGTCCGGGGTAGCCCCCCCTAAGATGACGTGCCCACCTGTCACGTGTCCGGGGTAGCCCCCCCCTAAGATGACGTGCCCACCTGTCACGTGTCCGGGGTAGCCCCCCCTAAGATGACGTGCCCACCTGTCACGTGTCCGGGGTAGCCCCCCCTAAGATGACGTGCCCACCTGTCACGTGTCCGGGGTAGCCCCCCCTAAGATGACGTGCCCACCTGTCACGTGTCCGGGGTAGCCCCCCCTAAGATGACGTGCCCACCTGTCACGTGTCCGGGGTAGCCCCCCCCTAAGATGACGTGCCCACCTGTCACGTGTCCGGGGTAGCCCCCCCTAAGATGACGTGCCCACCTGTCACGTGTCCGGGGTAGCCCCCCCTAAGATGACGTGCCCACCTGTCACGTGTCCGGGGTAGCCCCCCCTAAGATGACGTGCCCACCTGTCACGTGTCCGGGGTAGCCCCCCCTAAGATGACGTGCCCACCTGTCACGTGTCCGGGGTAGCCCCCCCTAAGATGACGTGCCCACCTGTCACGTGTCCGGGGTAGCCCCCCCTAAGATGACGTGCCCACCTGTCACGTGTCCGGGGTAGCCCCCCCTAAGATGACGTGCCCCCCTGTCACGTGTCCGGGGTAGCCCCCCCTAAGATGACGTGCCCCCCTGTCACGTGTCCGGGGTAGCCCCCCTCTAAGATGACGTGCCCACCTGTCACGTGTCCGGGGTAGCCCCCCCTAAGATGACGTGCCCACCTGTCACGTGTCCGGGGTAGCCCCCCCTAAGATGACGTGCCCACCTGTCACGTGTCCGGGGTAGCCCCCCCTAAGATGACGTGCCCACCTGTCACGTGTCCGGGGTAGCCCCCCCTAAGATGACGTGCCCACCTGTCACGTGTCCGGGGTAGCCCCCCCTAAGATGACGTGCCCACCTGTCACGTGTCCGGGGTAGCCCCCCCTAAGATGACGTGCCCACCTGTCACGTGTCCGGGGTAGCCCCCCCTAAGATGACGTGCCCACCTGTCACGTGTCCGGGGTAGCCCCCCCTAAGATGACGTGCCCACCTGTCACGTGTCCGGGGTAGCCCCCCCTAAGATGACGTGCCCACCTGTCACGTGTCCGGGGTAGCCCCCCCTAAGATGACGTGCCCACCTGTCACGTGTCCGGGGTAGCCCCCCCTAAGATGACGTGCCCACCTGTCACGTGACGCTTAGGGAACGCGCGAACATCTTGAGAACCAGTGGGCCGATTTAGCAACAGTTCTTTTTATGATCATAATATCGATAAATCTATCAGTTAAAAAGATGTTGTCCTAAGAGTTTACTTGGTCTTTAACGCTAATCGAATACCGACCTTTACTCTGTTTCTAGGAAGTGTCAATAAGGAAACAGTTGTGATCCTGGCAAACGCAGTGGTCTTTAAGGGAACCTGGAAAACGAAGTTTAGTGCTTCGGATACTGATGCACAACCCTTCCATGTCAGCGCTGATCGCACCGTAAACGTCCCCATGATGCATCTGGGAGTCGAAACGAAATTTGGATACAAGAAATCTTATGTTTTAAAGGCACAAGTTTTGGAGATACCATATGACGTAAGTATCTTCATTATGGGATTGAAATTACTTATTATCACTAACTGTGGAACTATGGCAAATGAAAACGTGTTGCTTGCTATTTTGTATTGCTGAACGAAATTATTATTTTCAGGGCAATAAGATGAGCCTGGTAATTATTCTTCCTTTTGAGAGAGACGGCTTGAAGGATGTTGAGGCGCGGTTGGCAAAGCTGAGTTTAAGTAACATCACCTCTTCCATCCCAGAGACAAACTACGAACTTTACGTGTCACTTCCACGTTTCAAACTGGAACAATCGATTGGTAACATGAAAGATCCACTGTCACAGGTAAAAAATCCAAAATTTCAAACTGGAACAATCGATTGGTGACATGAAAGATCCACTGTCACAGGTAAAAACTCCAACGTTTCAAACTGGAACAATCGATTGGTGCCATGAAAGATCCACTGTCTCAGGTAAACACTCCAACATTTCAAACTGGAACAATTGATTGGGGACATGAAAGATCCACTGTCACAGGTAAACACTCCAACATTTCAAGCTGGAACAATTGATTGGTGACATGAAAGATCCACTGTCACAGGTAAACACTCCAACATTTCAAACTGGAACAATTGATTGGTGACAAGAAAGATCCACTGTCACAGGTAAACACTCCAACATTTCAAACTGGAACAATTGATTGGTGACATGAAAGATCCACTGTCTCAGGTAAACACTCCAACATTTCAAACTGGAACAATTGATTGGTGACATGAAAGATCCACTGTAACAGGTAAACACTCCAACATTTCAAACTGGAACAATTGATTGGTGACATGAAAGATCCACTGTCACAGGTAAACACTCCAACATTTCAAGCTGGAACAATTGATTGGTGACATGAAAGATCCACTGTCACAGGTAAACACTCCAACATTTCAAACTGGAACAATTGATTGGTGACATGAGAGATCCACTGTCACAGGTAAACACTCCAACATTTCAAACTGGAACAATTGATTGGTGACATGAAAGATCCACTGTCACAGGTAAACACTCCCACATTTAAGCTGGAACAATTGATTGGTGACATGAAAGATCCACTGTCACAGGTAAACACTCCAACGTTTCAAACTGGAACAATCAATTGGTGACATGAAAGATCCACTGACACAGGTAAACACTTCAACATTTCAAGCTGGAACAATCGATTGGTGACATGAAAGATCCACTGTCACAGGTAAACACTCCAACGTTTCAAACTGGAACAATCAATTGGTGACATGAAAGATCCACTGTCACAGGTAAACACTCCAACATTTCAAACTGGAACAATGGATTGGTGACATGAAAGATCCACTGTCACAGGTAAACACGCCCACATTTCAAGCCGGAACAATTGATTGGTGACATAAAAGATCCACTGTCACAGGTAAACACTCCAACATTTCAAACTGGAACAATCAATTGGTGACATAAAAGATCCAATGTCACAGGTAAACACTCCAACATTTCAAACTGGAACAATCAATTGGTGACATAAAAGATCCAATGTCACAGGTGACCCGCTTCCCCCCCCCCCCCCCCCCCCCCCTCCCGACTTACAAATAGAACAATAGCAAACACTTTCCATGGGAGGAACGCAGACGCGTAACAACTTTGTTTTAAGTGATGGGTGGGGAGGGGGAGGGGGGAGGGGGGTTCACAAATATACAGACAAAGGTTTCACAAAATTTGTGTTATAGGAAAACCGTTATAGAATCATTTGTCGTATGCTATTCAGTATTTACTGTAGTCAATTATTCGTCCACTTTTCCCGCAGGATGCGGTCTCGCTCAAGTGTACAGTTGTCCCAACGAAAGCATTCTGATGCTTACGACACAGCCGAGTCCAAGGTGACAACTTGATTTTCTACTTCCCTTATTCCTACCGTCGAATCTAAAAATGTCCAATGTCCATTGCGGATAAATTATGTTATACTGTAATTGCCGATATTTTCCAAGATGGCACAATGCGGATGTTGGCGGACCCGAAGTATGTTATATATAAAATGATATTTGTAAGCGGCCCTGAAAATATCAGCTTTCTCCTAATTTTTTTCGAGTTAAAATCTAGAATCACTCTACTATTAGTATTTCGTGTAGTTGCTTAATTTGAAAATATGCCCACAAACACACGGTATATATTAAGACAGCTATATGTGTTTTGATCCTGTTACATTTGCATCTAACAAACGGGCACCCACTGTCTTTAGCTAGCAGGTGCAGTCTTCTTTTTCAATGGATGGCACGGCCATGGCACAAGCTGCCTTGGAATTTTTTTTGTCCTTTCTTTTCCTTGAAAGCAAAGGTCTATTTCAATATGAAGCGATTTAACGAAGGCGTGCTCAACCCTCTCAACGATCCAATAATGATTGATTGATTGATAATTGGGCTTGAGGACTCATTTTTTTGCAACGTGGCTAATCGAGACAGTGAGTGAGTGAAATATGAAGATGATGAATGATGATGGGTGATAAGAGATAAAGGGCCAGTGGGAGGGCGGGGAGGAAAGAGGAAAAGGGAGCAAAAGGGAGTGGGGAGGATGTGGACTGCATTTCGTCTGACTTCTCCTCCTCGACCTGTCCGGCTTGGGTGGCCCTACCAGAAGCATACGCTTCCGCCGGCATAGCTCTCGGCATCAACAAAGCACGCAAAACTGCCTACCACGATAAGGTAGCAGTCCCTGGGCAGGACGATCCAATCGTAAGAAAACGCCCTGTATTTGAAAGTCACATAATCACGAAAAAGTGTAAAACGTCGAAAGTACAATTAAACGAATTTTCGGTGTTTTGTACATTTGTGATTTTGCACTTTTGAGATTTTGATACAGTGCCTTTCGATAAGGTTGAAGAAAATTGATGCCATGTTTTTCTTAGTATGTCTATTAACGTTTGGTCTATCGTTAAAGTGTTTATTGGTTGGTTTTGCCTAAATATGCACTTGGCGTGATCGTCTGAAGTAGAGTGAATGCACCTACGTGCATTGCATCAAACCATGTAGCGCCGGTTGGGTTGGTTGAGTCACATTTTGAGTTGATGATCGTGAAATAATCTACTTCGTGTCCAATATCGATCATGCCAGAAAACAATCGGTTATTTTTTCACAACGCTTATATTAACTTGCCTTGTTTGTCTGGACGGAATCTTTGAATCGATATTCCACCTACTTTTAGGTGTCCGATCAAGCTGACATTTTTTACACAGACGTATTCCTGATGACAATACATGAATCAACTGTCATATTTACTAAATTGTCAATGAATTTATCATAATTAATTAATTAATGTTTTACATGGAAATCGATGAATCTTTGAATCGATATTCCACCTACTTTTAAATGTTCGATCAAGCTGAAATTGTTTACACAGACGTATTCTTAATGACATTACACGAACCAATTGTCATATTTACTAAATTGTCAATTAATTGATCATAATTAATTAATTAATGTTTTATATGGAAATCGATGTTTAACCCACTTTCCAACGTCAAATCGAGTTGAAAGTTTTCACACAGACGTATTCTAAATGACAATACACGAATCAATTGTCATATTTACTCAATTGTTAATTAATTCATCATAATTAATTAATTGATGTTTTAAATGGAAATCGATATTTCACCCACTTTCCAACGTTGAATTGAGCTAAAAGTTTGCACACAGACGTATTCTTAATGACAATACATGAATCAATTATCATATTTACTAAATAATCAATTAAACTATCATAATTAATCATCGATATTCGATATATATTCGAATTACAAGATTCTTTAAGACTAAAAAGTATAAAATAATATAACATGAAAAAAATATATTTTTTTAAATACAACGCTTATATTTAAATGCACTAAAAAGTAAAAAATAAATTTTCGCCCAACAAATTTTTGCCTCACTCGGAAAATAAAAGCGTTGGGCGCTTTCCCTGCATAAACAGCAGAATACTGCAATCTATGTCAATACCGAAAGCGCCCAACGCTTTTATTTTCCGAGTTAGGCAAAAATTTGTTGGGCGAAAATTTATTTTTAAGCGAGCGAAGCGAGCGTCTCCACGAGACTCTTATGGCACTTCGTTCTGTTTTTTTTTTTTTTTTTTTCTTTTTTTTTGTGTGTACTAGACTCTAATGGCACTTCATTCTGTTTGTTTTTTGTTTTGTTTTTATGTCTGTCGATAGCGGTCGAACGGAAAGTCCGATCAACTTGAAATTTAGACCATCCACAAGCCTCGATGTGGATTGAAGGTGTATAGTTTTGAGGCAAAATCGTTCGAAAAGTTACAAAGTTGCACTCAATAACTGTTAGTACCGGTGGCGGACCGCCGCGAAAACACTAGACAGAATGACAACGAAAATTCTTAGCAACGCAAATTGCACTTGCACTGCATTCAACAATATCGGCAAGTATAATAGCTATGGAAATTAGAAAACATTTTGAAATGCACATTCTTGAATTGTTGTTAATTGTTGTTTTTATTAGCTTTGAGATCTTTTCGCCAGAACTTTCGTAGATATGGACGCGCTCGCTTATCAACGCGTCAAACAGAGCGTTTTCCTAGTTTACTTTTTAGTGCATTTAAATATAAGCGTTGTTTTTAAAAAAATATATTTTTTTCATGTAATATTATTGTATTCGTACCTTGTAGCTAGAAAATTATCAGTACATAGCAGTACCTATTAGTAACTTGACCACTCCTAATTATATTTCAGATGGGAATGCGGCAGATGTTTCAACACTCCGCCGACTTCTCGGGTCTGACGAACAGACCCATATCAGTGTCCAAGGTCGTACACAAAGCGTTCATAGAAGTCAACGAGGAAGGAACCGAGGCTGCCGCTGCTGGTGAGTGGTCACACACTGACGTCATACCCTATCACACCGTGTCACACCACGTGTGCGATATACTTCGGGAGTGCCGCCGCTGCTGGTGAGTGGTCACACAATGACGTCATACCCTATCACACCGTGTCACACCACGTGTGCGATATACTTCGGGAGTGGCGCCGCTACTGGTGAGTGGTCACACAATGACGTCATACCCTATCACACCGTGTCACACCACGTGTGCGATATACTTCGGGAGTGCCGCCGCTACTGGTGAGTGGTCACACAATGACGTCATACCCTATCACACCGTGTCACACCACGTGTGCGATATACTTCGGGAGTGCCGCCACTGCTGGTGAGTGGTCACACAATGACGTCATACCCTATCACACCGTGTCACACCACGTGTGCGATATACTTCGGGAGTGCCGCCACTGCTGGTGAGTGGTCACACAATGACGTCATACCCTATCACACCGTGTCACACCACGTGTGCGATATACTTCGGGAGTGCCGCCGCTGCTGGTGAGTGGTCACACAATGACGTCATACCCTATCACACCGTGTCACACCACGTGTGCGATATACTTCGGGAGTGCCGCCGCTACTGGTGAGTGGTCACACAATGACGTCATACCCTATCACACCGTGTCACACCACGTGTGCGATATACTTCGGGAGTGCCGCCGCTGCTGGTGAGTGGTCACACAATGACGTCATACCCTATCACACCGTGTCACACCACTTGTGCGATATACTTCGGGAGTGCCGCCGCTGCTGGTGAGTGGTCACACAATGACGTCATACCCTATCACACCGTGTCACACCACGTGTGCGATATACTTCGGGAGTGCCGCCGCTGCCAGTGAGTGGTCACACAATGACGTCATACCCTATCACACCGTGTCACACCACGTGTGCGATATACTTCGGGAGTGCCGCCGCTGCTGGTGAGTGGTCACACAATGACGTCATACCCTATCACACCGTGTCACACCACGTGTGCGATATACTTCGGGAGTGGCGCCGCTGCTGGTGAGTGGTCACACAATGACGTCATACCCTATCACACCGTGTCACACCACGTGTGCGATATACTTCGGGAGTGCCGCCGCTGCCGGTGAGTGGTCACACAATGACGTCATACCCTATCACACCGTGTCACACCACGTGTGCGATATACTTCGGGAGTGCCGCCGCTGCTGGTGAGTGGTCACACAATGACGTCATACCCTATCACACCGTGTCACACCACGTGTGCGATATACTTCGGGAGTGCCGCCGCTGCCAGTGAGTGGTCACACAATGACGTCATACCCTATCACACCGTGTCACACCACGTGTGCGATATACTTCGGGAGTGCCGCCGCTGCTGGTGAGTGGTCACACAATGACGTCATACCCTATCACACCGTGTCACACCACGTGTGCGATATACTTCGGGAGTGTCGCCGCTGCTGGTGAGTGGTCACACAATGACGTCATGCCCTATCACACCGTGTCACACCACGTGTGCGATATACTTCGGGAGTGCCGCCGCTACTGGTGAGTGGTCACACAATGACGTCATGCCCTATCACACCGTGTCACACCACGTGTGCGATATACTTCGGGAGTGCCGCCGCTGCTGGTGAGTGGTCACACAATGACGTCATACCCTATCACACCGTGTCACACCACGTGTGCGATATACTTCGGGAGTGCCGCCGCTGCTGGTGAGTGGTCACACAATGACGTCATACCCTATCACACCGTGTCACACCACGTGTGCGATATACTACGGGAGTGTCGCCGCTACTGGTGAGTGGTCACACAATGACGTCATACCCTATCACACCGTGTCACACCACGTGTGCGATATACTTCGGGAGTGCCGCCGCTGCTGGTGAGTGGTCACACAATGACGTCATACCCTATCACACCGTGTCACACCACGTGTGCGATATACTTCGGGAGTGCCGCCGCTGCTGGTGAGTGGTCACACAATGACGTCATACCCTATCACACCGTGTCACACCACGTGTGCGATATACTTCGGGAGTGCCGCCGCTGCTGGTGAGTGGTCACACAATGACGTCATACCCTATCACACCGTGTCACACCACGTGTGCGATATACTACGGGAGTGTCGCCGCTACTGGTGAGTGGTCACACAATGACGTCATACCCTATCACACCGTGTCACACCACGTGTGCGATATACTTCGGGAGTGCCGCCGCTGCTGGTGAGTGGTCACACAATGACGTCATACCCTATCACACCGTGTCACACCACGTGTGCGATATACTTCGGGAGTGCCGCCGCTGCTGGTGAGTGGTCACACAATGACGTCATACCCTATCACATCGTGTCACACCACGTGTGCGATATACTTCGGGAGTGCCGCCGCTGCTGGTGAGTGGTCACACAATGACGTCATACCCTATCACACCGTGTCACACCACGTGTGCGATATACTTCGGGAGTGCCGCCGCTGCTGGTGAGTGGTCACACAATGACGTCATACCCTATCACACCGTGTCACACCACGTGTGCGATATACTTCGGGAGTGCCGCCGCTGCTGGTGAGTGGTCACACAATGACGTCATACCCTATCACACCGTGTCACACCACGTGTGCGATATACTTCGGGAGTGCCGCCGCTGCTGGTGAGTGGTCACACAATGACGTCATACCCTATCACACCGTGTCACACCACGTGTGCGATATACTTCGGGAGTGCCGCCGCTGCTGGTGAGTGGTCACACAATGACGTCATACCCTATCACACCGTGACACATTTAGTTACACATCAAATATCGGAGCATATTTTTGTTATGGCATTTGCAGCCGTTCTAGCTTGAGTGAACGTGGGTTCGGGTCGCCAAGATTTCGGCCTTGCCCTGATGAACGAACAGAGGGAAATGGGGAACAGTCTTCTCCGTATCCCTAGGCGTACGGCCATGACGGCTGGCTGTATATTATGATAGGCCTTGTATACATCCAACAAGCCACACGCAAGAAGTATTTGAAATATACTCTTGAATATTGTAAATATATTTCTAAAGCTTATTAGTTTCCTTCCATGCGCTAGAGAACAGTAATTAACTTGTCGAAGAAATCACTTGTTAATACATACTATTTTGTGAAAGAATATTTTGTCTGATAACTTAATAACTGATCGTAAAACGACTTTGCCTTTAGCCGTGGATGCAGAAGAGGAGTCAGGTACATTCTTCGACGGAATCACATTTGAAGCGAATCATCCGTTTATTTTCTTCTTGGTGAGCACGGAGGCAAAACCCAAGAGTCACTCCAAGGTGCGAAATATCTTGTTCATGGGACGATACGCCAAGCCATAGAAGAGTAAAGTGAGTCTTTAAAGTTAACGCTACCACAACTGCAATTTTCGTTTTTGTAGATAGTAATGATAAAAGCATTGTAAAAACCCAATCATGATTTAACCAATAATGCAACTCAATCAATTTTCTTGCAACAAATACATGCGCGCCTATTACATTATGCCTACGTTATGCCATAAAGCCCAAGATAGTGGTATGTCAAATATACAAGACTGTCTGGTAAAAACTGGGCCTTATCTTCCAACCAGGACTTATGCTTTCCAAATAAGAAAATGTAACGTATTAACACTTATTGCCGATGAGCAATAACTTCTCTACATGTTTTAAGTAACTGCACTGACTGAATAACACCGATTAGAACATACGATCATTAAACATTGTAGGGATAAGCGTTACAATGCATGTATCTATAGCGAACCTAAGTGGGCGTTGACTGGTTCTCTCGCGTCTCCCGTTTCTATATGACTAGATATTTTATAAGAGCCACCGCCTGTACCAGAGAACATACAAGAAGCACAAGCACATTCGAAGAAACTGTGAAATTTCCTCTTTACAATGGTTATTATAATACACTTTTATTATAAAGTTAGTATTTAGTAGTATTTAGCTAATAAAAACAACAATTCACAATAATTCAAGAATGCGCATTGCAAAAATGTTCCTAATTTCCATACCTATTATACTTCCTGACATTGTTGGATGCAGTGCAATGTGCGTTGCCAAGAAATTTCGTCGTCATGTTTTCAACACGGTCCGCCACCGTAACTAACAGTTATTGACAGCAATAGAAATGTGATTTCTGCGTCAAATACGTATCAGATTGCGTTTACAATAGTATATTCATAACCGGACAAAAATGTACTATAAGATAGCCACCTCACATTTTACTGTTACTGTGTTCCAGAAAGATATTTTCGAGTAACTTTTGTGTAACCTAGCTCAGGATTTATCAGACCGCCATAACGTGAACATATTCGTGACCGGAAAAATCTGTAAAAAGAAATATGGCTATCTCACATTTTGCTGCCATTTAGTTTCAGAAAAATATTTTGCAGTAACTATAGTGTAAGTTTGTAACTTTTCAAACGATTTTGCCTCCAAACTGTACACCTTCAATCCACATCGAGGCTTGTGGATGGTCCAAATTTCAAATTGATCGGACTTTCCGTTCGACCGCTATCGACAGACATAAAAAAAAAAAAGAACGGTGTGCAATAAGAGTCTAGTGGAGACGCTCGCTTCGCTCGCTTGATTACTGCACTAACTGACTTACACCGTTTAGAACATACAATCATTAAACATTGAAGGGATAACCGTTCAATGCATGTATCTATAGCGAACCTAAGTGGGCGTTGACTGGTTCTCCCGCATCTCCCGTTCCTAAATTACTAGATATTTCATAAGCGCCACCGCTTGTACCAGAGAACGTAACATATTATGACGTCAGAGCCTTTTAATCGCGAGCAAGATGACGCAGGTCCGTTTCTGAGCGTGTTTTGACAGCAATATCTTTGACTTGCTGTTAAAGCGATGTTAATGCACCTTTCGAGCCGAAACCAATTAGTTCCCGTTTATTTTAACTTGAGGTAACCAGAAAGCAAATAAAAAAAATGCGTGAGACTTCCCTATTGTAAACAACAAAGCTAGGCATAGTGCAAGACTAGCCCATGCCTAGCTTTATTCCAATTTATCGAGAAAAGAGCCTAACCTAGGCCTAAGCATAACTGAGCAAGAAATAAGACTGTTTTTTATAAAACATTAACCTAACAAACACCACGTGTGGGGTTACGGTGTAGATCTGGCCTACACAACAAAGCTGTATATTCCAGATAAATGAAATTTCAGAAGAACATATCAAAATTGATGACATACAATCAATTAAACATAAGTTATTTGTTATCTACTATCAAATTCGGATTAAAAACCCGCTATTGTTAGTCGCGTTAGTCGGTGTTCTAGTGTACAACTTCACCAACTAGCCGCTACCGACTAGCTTACCGACTAGCCACTAGCCTACTAACAGCATTGGTCACCTGCTTATGACGACACTTCCGTCAAATTAGTCGGCGAAGCTAGTCGACTAGCGTCAAAAAGGAGCATTGGGACGCAACCTGAATGGTCTCCCTCCCCCCCCCCCCCCTCACCAACTCACTCCTACTCACTCACTCTCTGCCTACTTACTTACTACTTACTTACTTACTTACTCACTAGATGCAGTAGTTCAACATTGAACTTTTCTGGAACGCTCTCCCGGGCTAGGCCCTCTAGAGCAGATGATGAAGGAATACAGAATTAATAACGCATAAGCCCGAGGGCTGGGGTGATAATAAGAATGAGTGTATGGATGAATGGGGGTAGAACCTGCTATAACGGAGTCAGTGTAAAAACGAGAAGAAAACTGAATTAGTGAATCAGTGAATCAGTAGAAGCGAGGAGGGCCGTCACAGTCTTGGGCTGAACCATCCAGGGCCCTTGCTATAGACTGGGACGGATCACGGCACCCGCCTCTTCTTTGCTGTTAGGGGAAGACGATTTGAGGGACCTTTGGGAGCCCTCAAGAGACGAGCAGATGGTCGCTTAAGGTCGCTTAGGCACCCTTCTTGGATGAACGGGTGTCCGCTTGGGTAGTCTCACGGGGCGAGCCCTTGGGGTACCCGTACTGGAGATTGGGCGTCGAAACCTGTCAAGGGGTTTTGGCGTGAATAGAAGTTGTTGATGGACTGTGAGATGAGGGTGAGTTACCAGGGCCGTGTAGAAGCGTCTGGCTCGAGATGCGATGAGGTCAGATACGAGAGGCGTTCCTAGGGCTGTGTGGAGGGTGGCCACTCTGGTGAACTTCGGAAGCCGGAGTATAGTCCGGAGAGCCATGTTTTGAAAACGCTGCAGTTTCAGCGTGTGGGTTTTGGCCGCATCCCCCCCCCCCCCATATGGGAGAAGAGTACAGAAGGGTGAAGCGTATTATCGTCGTGTAGATACGCAGGCGATCTCCGGCCAAGATGGACTCTGATCGCAGGAGAGAAGAGAGTAGAGTGAAGGGCAAAGAGCTTCCGGCGGGCTCTCCCCAGGACGTGGGCAATGTGGGGTGCCTCGCCACATTCCTCTTGCAGCGCTAGTCGGCTGGTTCAGCGACACATCTGTAGAGGGCACCACCTTCGCTCCAAATTTGGTAAGACTAAAATGAAATATTATCGCTTGTGATAATCAAGGCGCAGTTACGAAATTCGAAATACACTCGATTAGAACCCCCGGATTTTGGAATATTTAATTGCGTGTTTGTATTTCGTCCCATTATGTGCTTGGCACAAAATATGTGGTTGGCGCAATCCATGAACAAGGTTGTACGTTGTACTCAAAAGATGATTTTCAGAATTGATCTAGGAAGCCGTGATACGCTCTATCTAAAATTCTGAAAAAGGTCTATAGGCACCGTGTTTGGCCACTGAGCGCGCTAGTGAAATCGATTGAAGCGCTCATGTGTCAGACTGGCGCACTTCGGTTATGAAAACATTGCACCGCAGCAATGGAAAACCACGCGGGTGGTACGAAGTGTATCGTCATTAAATACGGATTTAATCAAATAAATCCAGGCTACGAGGCAAAGCATTTGATTATTTGGGCTAAACGTCTCATATTTTTGCAACGAGGCTAATCGAGACAATGAGTGGGTGATTTGATTATTTGGGCTTAACGTCTCATTTTTTTGCAACGAGGCTAATCGAGACAATGAGTGGGTGATATATGAAGATGAAATAGGGGGCTGTTTGGAGGAACGGGCCAATAGGAGAGCGGGGGTGGAAAGGGGAAGGTAGAGGAAAGGGGCTTGGGGTGTGGACTGCACTTCGTCTGACTTCTCCTACTTGACCAGTCCGGCTAGGGTGGCCCTACCAGAAGCATACGCTTCCGCCGGCATAGCTCTTGGGATCAACAAAGCACGCAAACCTGCCCACCACGATAAGGTAGCAGTCCATGGGCAGGACGAGGCAAAGCAATCTTTTATTGAAGGGCAAGGATTCCTTAAATTTGACCATGTTTTTGATTTAACGGAAACTCGAGATGATGTGGTTAATTTTATAACGCCGAAAGTGGTCAGGCAGACGTCACTGAGTTTGACGCCCTATGATGTTAAAATTGAAGTACGTATTGAATATTTTATTTTATGTGTTGTGGTTTATACCTAGTAGGACTCTTTTAAGTACGCAATTGAAAGTAAGGTATACTGAAAGAAAAATCATTGTTGCATTCTGTGGACAGAACGGGCCCAGCATAGGCCTAGCATTGCTAGCATATGGGTAGGCCTAGGCTAGGCTCGTAAACTTGTAAAAGTGAACGCTTATCGATGTATTTTGGTACCGATTTGTGCAGCCAACCATACAACAACCCTTGTTGCCACTTCTTGCTGTCCCTTCAGCCATAACTAATAATGTATCATACAATTACGCAACAATTATTGGAAGAAACAATCTCAATTACATGTAAACGCCATTTAATGACAGCTGGTAGGCCGAGGCGTGATCTTGTTTTGTTTCTTTTCTTCCGGAACTGCAAAGTTTTGCCACTGCACGCGCTGTATGTACTAACGCATGGTGCCTATTGGGTATTGGATCGAGATTCCTGTGGCAGTGGTAAGATCATAAAATATCATAAGGGAAAAAATGGTATCGAAAGAGAGTCAACCCAAGTAGGCTACAATAAAATAAACAAATATTGGACAAATCAAAAGGGTCAAAACTCTAATGGGTGGTAGTATAGAAAATAGGGCTGGACTGATTGACTGAATTGAAGCAGTAAGAGAGCAGAATATGTGAAAGTAATATCGTGGTACATCAAAAAGAAAAAAAATGCAAGTAACAAACATGAATAAAATATTAAAATAATAAAGTACCGTAATATCCAACTGATGTGTGAACCTATAGAAAAATGAAATAAACTAAATAGAATAATATATAAAACGAAAGACAAAACTAAAAAATCCATGACATAAAATACAATATAGCTTACAAAATGCTTCCATGAAAAAAGAAAATATGAAAACATCATTTATAGATGAAGGAAATTTTATAGATAAATTAATCAAAATAAATCAAATCTTCCAACAGCAAACAATGATTATTTAAATCAATAGGTTATATTGCACCTTCTTCTTCTTCTTTTTTTTTTACTTTGATATTAATTTTGTTCGTTTATTATTATGTAGAAGAAGGAGTGCAAGTACAATGCGTAAAGAATAGCCATAAAAAATATTTACCCCTGTGAAGCAGGACAAAATAATGACAAAGTAATAGTAAATGATTGATTGGTTGATATTTGGGAGTTAGCTTGTTGCATAATCATTAATTAACATAGCATGATGTCCAGAAAATTGAAGTTAAAACCCAAAAATGAAGTCACTACACGAAAATGATAACATTAGTTACAGATGTCTGCAAATAGATTGTAACTGTGACATACGAAAATACTACATGAACTCGTGAAGAAACGAAATGAAAATAGGTAAATGAACGTTCATAACATAAGCAGAGGAACCACACACGATAAGGAAGTTATTGTGAAAACGCGTGTGTCCGTATTTTGACCTTAGATGTGAAGAGCGTCGCAAGGTCGTGGTAGTGAAGTCAGGGGGGGGGGCAGTCGACGTTGGGTTCTTGGGTCGAATCCGCGGGGGGTGGGTTTGATGTTGGATTCTTGGGTTGTTAACGTGGGGGGGGGGGGGGGGGTCGTGTCCAGTAAATGGCGTGACGTCAGCCGAGCAGTCGTGGGTGTAGACGAGATGGCCCAGTGTGTCCGCGTGGTATGGGGACACAGACTCAGGACATGGTATAGCTGGCCACAGAGGTTGTTGACCACGTGACTGACTTTGGGAGTGCACGCCGTGTACCAAGATGTGACAAGAAAACTCCAGTGCAGAATGTCAACTGAAATAAGACTGAGGTAAGTGGAAAATCGAACACAGTTGTAATGGTAATGGAGAAGACAATGGGTCATAGAATGCAGTATTGGAGTTAATGTGTAACGGCGTGCACCAAGATGGGTCTATGTATAATCAGCACATACGAAAAAATAAAAGGTGTTCGCATTGTGTAGTGAATCATAATAACAGATCACGGAGTAAAATATTTAAAGAACTATGAGGAAAATTTGACGCCCTGTTATAAACCCCCATCTATATTCTTATCTTAGGGCCGGTATTTCAATGTCCAGTTAAAGTGCCAAGTAAATTTAACTGTCAGGTAAGCCCAGTTTGGTGTGTTTCTATTGGCCGTTGTCATGGTGAAAACAATTTAACTGAAAAGTAAATTTTAACTGGACATTGAAATACCGGCCCTTAGCCTATTGCTTTTGAGCTCTACGACACCTTTGTGTCCAGGTGGTGGTATGATAACGAGGGTTTCGGTGCGACTTATAAAAACGCACCCGTAGTAATTATAACACTCGTAAAACCTTTTACTTTATTTTATGTCATGATATCTAGTTGTAGAAATGTTTTTATTGCCATAATATTGTAGAGCCAGATGTCAGTTTCTTATCTTAAGTTTGTCAGAACATGTATTATTTCAAGATTTGTGTTTCCTCCCTTACTAGGTGCGTGAGAAAGCCTCGCCCAAAGGGAGCGTCTTTGTAACTTTCCAAATAAGGGCATAGCAACACTATCTTCTTTAAAGTAACCAATAGGAATCAATCAATCAAATACTATTATCAGAACCTCCCCTTTTCTGCTGTAACAAAACTACGTTGTTGGGGAGTTCCGAGTTTTCGTCACTTACAACTGAACCGCTCTTGGTGAGAGTTCAGCCTGTACTGACATTTTCGTGTGTGTTTACTTTAATAAATAACATCTTATTGATCTCCACCAGTGTTTTCCGAAGTTCCCAGCCCTCCGAAAAATAAAAATTGAATTTATTGTTGGAGTTCCCAACAGCCCTTTTTTACACAATCGAGGATACTAATGACAAGTGGGTTAATGAAATGCATCAGATGATGTAAGTAATGTATATAGCCTATATATATATATATATATATATTTAATTTAACAACGATGAATTCAGAGAAGTAGAAGTCAGACAAAAATGAATTCACATTCACATTCAATTCATACACAATTTGTTTCGTCAAAGGATGTATAACTTACGCGATAAAAATGGTTTGTGAGATGATGTAGTACAAAATGACAGTTGTTCGTCTCCAGAAGTTGTGAGGCTCGCTCACTATGCCCGAGGTACGAGGAACGGGGTCCGCTACAATTGTACTAGGTTTCACTTGTTTTTTGGATTCTTCAACTGATTTTTATTTTAATTAAGGCCGATCCACAATTGAAATAAGGGTTGAAATAAGAATCCGTGAAATAGTGAAATAACAAGCAGCTGGTTCACAACAGTTTCGTAGTACCTTACTTCAACATAGGAGAGCGTTTCAATCGAGCACTTTTCCACCGGATCTGACGCCATAGTCACGGCCTTCTCCAAACTGTCCAAACCTATAGCAGGCCGTGGCCAAATGGGGCTTTGCACTGCGACTTTTTTCCACTCGCAGCGCCAGCACCGACAAACAACGAGCTGTCAAAATAATAAAATTGCAACATTATGAAGAAAACGACCAGTTAAAACGTTTAATGATGGGCAACCAAGTTGTGGAAGTTTTGTATGTTTCTTGTTTGTTTTGAAGATTTGTTTTCAAAATCAGAATATTTTATTGTTTGACAGCTTGATGTTTATCCATCGATTCATTTCATTTGTTTCATTGTTGTAAAGCAAGCTAACAAGAAGCCTACGACGACGACATTAACAACAACCACAACAACAACAACAACAACAACAAATACAACAACAATATCCGGTTCGACTGGAGAAGGCCTTCTCTTCTCGAGCTCTGATTGGTTCGTCATAAGAAGTTGAAATAAGGTTGAAATAAGAAATGGAATTGAATCTTTCTTATGACTATTTCAATCCACTGTGACAATTGTGAACCACAGCATTGATATTGCATGTTTCAATTCGCTTAAACCTTATTGCTATTTCACTATTTCAACTCTTATTTCAATTGTGAATCCGCCTTTACGTAACACCTATTAATAATTAAGTGCTTAAGTATGCCAATAATAAAAATAACTGTAAATAATATATTAGGCATATAAGGTTTGGAGTACTTAACTGAAGCTGAGCTAGATAATGTTAAGCCGTCCCACAGCCATCTGTATTTTCACGACATCATAA
Source organism: Isoperla grammatica (assembly GCA_945910005.1). Classification (NCBI taxonomy): domain Eukaryota; kingdom Metazoa; phylum Arthropoda; class Insecta; order Plecoptera; family Perlodidae; genus Isoperla; species Isoperla grammatica. The sequence continues at coordinate 52,457,828 of OX246739.1, forward strand.
TAGGGATGGCTCATCAAAAATAAATATTCCTCAAAGTACCTAAAAATGGAAGATCATTATCTAAAAATACGGGTGGTGTAATTTTTATATATGAGAAGCGTATATTTCCAATTCTATTAGCATTTTAAGTTTGAAATCTGGAACTTACGGTTCCGTAATTGAAAAACGGCTCTTGACGTCATAACTCATGTCAACAACTGCCTCCTTGAAGTATTCTAGTATTAACGATATTAAGTTGGACATTTTACAATATCTAGGATGCAGTGCCTCTACAACAATGCCTTTTATACCACTGTTTTCTTCAGAAAATACATTTTGATACAGTATTTACCAATACGTGTTTAAAATAATGCAATAGACCATTTTAAAAATGATCCAGGTGTCTATTCTTGTTTCTCCCCACGGTCCTCTAAATCTTCAATAACAACAATACACAACAATTAAAAATGTGAAATCAAGGTTAATAGATGAAGAACTTGTGTCCATCAATGAACCTTGATATAACATTTGACAGCTAATGTTTGATTGTTCTACGTTGTTTTTTGTAACGATTTAGGGGGCCGTGCGAGGAACAAGACTAGATACCTGGATCATTTTTAAAATGGTCTATAATTTAACATATTGTTGTAGATTAATGTTGAGCAGTGTTCATTTACAAACTAGAAATAAACGTTGGTTCAGTTAAAGTCTTATGAGAGCAATAATCTTGTATGATATAAAATTATTGTTTACCGAGTTATGTTTAATCACGAGCAAGATGACGCAGGTCCGTTTCTGAGCGTGTTTTGACAGCAATTTATAATGCACCTTTCGAGCCGAAACCAATTAGTTCCCGTTTATTTTAACTTGAGGTAACCAGTAAGCAAATAAAAAAAATGTGCGAGCCTTCCCTATTAAAAAAAAAAAAAAATCACATTTAGAGTCTACCCACTCAGTAACTAAACTGATTTGCAGTGGGGGGCTTTAATTTAAAGTGACCAAATCAACCCTGTAGGCTTCGAACACCATCGACGAGTGAGCGATAACCAATCAAAGATCGATATTTCAAATACGAAACATAATATGAATCAGTGATTGGACAGTGCGAACACCTGCGGACAAATGCCAGAATCAGCAAGGCTGATTAAGAACAACTTTGAATTTATTGAGTGCTTCGTTGCTAGGAAACTGAACTTTGTGTGAACAGGAACGCTCACAGCGCTGCAATCATACGGTCTCCCACAATGATATGTAACAGTGCTACTATCAAGGTCCACTAAATCCCCTGGTGCTACTAGCGATCAAGTGCAAAGATATCTATTTCGTAGGATCTAGTGGACCTTAGGTTACTATTCCAGACTCAGTAGATGGTAATGGTAAAGGTAAACAACACAGGTTGAAAAGAGTTGGTTTAAATAATTATGTATCAACCCTCCACAAATCCACTAGTTATCCACTCGCTTAGTTCAGTTTGTACTCGCAACGAGGTGGGTGATATTGCTGAGGCGAGGGACGAAGCCCCTGCCGCCGGAGACAATTTTGGAGATGGGATGGAAGCCAAACCACCGCTCAAGATCTCAGTTGACATGGTAGCGAGAATGTAACAAATCTAAAGAAAGGGAAGGCATCTGGTGGTGATGGTATCGATGCTGCCTTCCTGAAGCTGGCTATTGGAGATGTGGCGGGTTTTCGAAAGGTGATAATGGAGGAAACCCTCAAAACAGGGGTGGTGGCCGAAAACTGGACAGAAGAGGGGATGAGAAGAGAAAGACGAGGAATTATAGTCCAATCTCACTAACTTCATAATGTGCTGTCTCACAGGCCCTCTTGATGCATTGTTGAACTGTCCATTTGTTTTACTGTTCACATCAAGAGGGCAGTGTGTTTTCAAAGATCTTTGGTTTGTGTGGGTTATACTGTTGAGATCAAGAGGGCAGTGATGTAAAAAGAGGTTTGGTTTGTGTTATTTGGAGAGGAGATTGGCTTGGTTGCCATGAGGAACGGGGGTGGATCTACGGATTCCAAGAGAATAAGATCTACGTGATTTGTGCTTTTCGTTCTTGTAGTGGATAAGTGGTAATTCATAATTAAAACCAGTACTCTATCTACTACAAAGTGTTTCTGTTCATTTACATTCGTGTATTTAGTATTTACCCTTGCCACCTCCCATCGTACATAGCCAGGATCGGAGTGTGACAACTGGCTCCCAACGTGCAAACCACAAGTAAGTAGTAATCGAGTACATTCGTGTGCTGCGCTTATCAAAAGTGTATTATCGAGTACATTCGTGTGCCGCGCTTATCAAGAGTTTATTATCAAGTACATTCGAGTGCTGCGCTTATCAAGAGTTTATTATCGAGTACATTCGTGTGCCGTGCTTTTTTTGTCTTGTTTAATTGATTTTATTTTGTGTAATTTGGACAACAGTGCTACAAGCGCGCGTCATAAGTATGCCTGAAACACGGGCACAAGCGGGACAATTGAACACGAACACCACATCGCCTCCGGGCGAACAGCAAGCTCCAGTGGGACCGGTACCACATATTAACAGGCTGGAAGCAGTCTTGGCCGGGCTTGGTACCATTACGGGCCGTCTCACTGCCCTCGAGGCACCTGGGGCCTCATTCCTGTACATTTTTTTAACCCTCCTTAACTCTCGCTAACCCCATGTTAAAATGACCCCGGGGTTAACTCCTACACAGGCTTCCCAGCATAATTCGGAGCCAAATATGACCCTGTCTGATAGTAGGGTTAAGAAGAGTTATCTCAACAATACTTTGAAATGCCGCCATTTTGTCAATGCCCGTGTGTATAGTTTCACAAATGTCACATTTCAATTCTTTATTGAGTATCTTATTTCATGGATACGTTACTTTATGTGTTTATTGAAGTTTATAAACAATTTTGTGTATTTATAGTACATTATATAGATCCTACATATGTAAATGTATAGTTTTATTGAGTATTTTATCAAAGTTTTGAGGTTATTGGACTGTTTTTGTTTGTTATTGTTTTTATTTCGTCTCGTTTTTTCAACAATGTCTTCCTTCGATCGGTGTCTCCATTGCTTACTCCTGATTGGCTATTGACTAGCACCGGGGTTAAGTTTGCAAATGTACTGGAATGAGGCCCCTGGAGGTTATGCGGGTTCTTCGGGAGCTGCGACGCCGGTACTTTACACAACACAAAGCCAGTACAGTGGGGTGGAACAGCGCGCTGTGGTGTGTCCCATCACTGTGGTGTGTCCCATCACTGTGGTGTGTCCCATCACTGTGGTGTGTCCCATCACTGTACGGTTCCAAGACGACGGCAAAGTTCATCCCATGGAATTCCTTCACGCCATGGAGATGTATTTTGCACAGACACCCGTTCATGTGAGTGAGTGGATCACATTAACAATCGCCCAACTCGATGGGATGCCAGGAGACTGGGGACAGGCGTTTGTGGACACGTGGCAAACCTGGGACGTGTTTAAGAAAGCGTTTGTCGACTTGTTTTGGTCGGAGAACACGCAAGAAAAACTGATCGACGAACTTCACACATCCCTTTACAACCGTCAGCAACATAAGTCGATGGCTGAGTTCTTCGTTTAGTGGATGCGGAAGATTAAATATCTCTCCACGCCTATTCCGGCGCGGTCTTTTGTACGGCGCATGAGTCATCTGTTTCCGGCAAACGTGGAAAATGTCCTCATCGCCGCAAGAGTTTCCACGCCCGCAGAAATGTTGCAGATATTGCGGGACATGGACGACGCAGCAGCAAGACGTCAACAACGAGGGGACGTCCACCAACAATTCAAAACGGAGGCAAATCACCAACCATCGCAAGCTCTAGTGACTTCCTCGAAGGCAACTCAACAAGATCTTCCGACTGCGACCATTCGATCCATTGGTGTGGTGGAGATGTGTCCGGGTGAGGATGTATTAATTGACGAACCCGAAGACATACTGAACGACGCGTGTGTTACCAATAGGGACAACAACGGGGCAGTGTTCTCAGACACTCCAGGCTGTGCGCAGGATTACGTAGAGGACGACACACAGATGGACAGTATGGTGAATACGGGTATTATCGAACCCGGCTCTTCCGCTGACTCTCACCCGTTAGTAACGGTAGTGACACAAGACGACAGCGTACGCGGGTGTTTGCACAGTAAAATACCGCACTCAGACTGTCCGTTGCCAATGGAAAACGTGTTCCAGACGTTCAGCAAGGCAAAACACTTCACCACCGTTGATTTGACAAACTTGTTTTGGCAGAGCAGTTCCGGTCTTATCAGATGTTGTCGCAAAGTGTTAGGTTCAGACACGTTGCCATTGGCGCATCGTATATGGATGACTTTTTAATTACCACCGATACATTCCACTTCCAGGATCACATGCGACACGTTGATATCATATTTAGTCGCCTACGTCACGGTAAGATACAACTCGGTTTTCGTGCGGTCGAAGGTGAAACTCCTGGGCCATTTCTTGTCTTATATTTATGTCTAAACTATGATATAGGTTGGGTGTGAGTGATTAAGGTGTCACTACAGCAAGGACTAGGGCCCGCTAGAGGGGTAAGGGGAAAAGTAGCATAGTTTGCCTTAGTTCATAATAAAAAAGTCATAACTTCGGCAATAATAATCGTACGAAAACGATTTAAGACTTTTTGAAAACCCTGAGGACTCCGCTTTAATATGAGAACTTGTTTGTTATTATTGTTTAAAGCAGGTTTACAATAATTTTATTTTAATAAAGATCTGCAAAATTGACTTTTTCCAGGTTATTATGTGCAAATATTACTTAAGAAATTCCAACAGAACGTTTTTGAATAAAACATGCACTCCTTAACGCAAGACCATACATATATTTTGATTTTATAGATTTTAAATATGATTAAAAAAATATTATAATTTTATTTTTTTATTGCATATTTTAATTAAACGTTTTAAAAATTCAACACACTAACTTTGGTATGCAATACCATTTAATGCAGTTAGTGTAATACTTTTTAAATTTTGATGATATCTATAACCGTTCTTGAGCAAAAAAGGAAACAAGTTTACAAACATTGTAAAAGAGGAGTCGCCCGACAACGAGCGCTTAGTGCCGTCAGCGGCAACTTCTGATTCCCACTGGCGCTGTATCAGATGACTGACGGGTGGGAGTAGGACGGCTCGTCGTGGGCCGGTTGAGGGGAAGGACGAAATCACAGGCAACGGATTCTCGTTATCTGTGACGAAATACGACGTCACAATGAATGATAAAAGGGTTTCGCGTTAGCACTAGACTCTATATTTTCGGAGGTCGCTGGTTCGATTTTCATCACCGGCGACCTGGCTCTACTTTTCTAGAGGGTTTCCTCAGTCGTAAGACGAATAATGGTTCATCTAATTCCTTCCCAACTATTCCTCGAACTGCCGAAGAAGCCCTACGTCCTACTAATAAAAGCTTTCCCTATCGTTATCAGATAAGAGTGGAGTATATAATAAAATTATAATAGTAATATAGTGTAATAGTAATAGTATAACTCGAATATATGTAGAAATAAGCAATTCTTATGTTTTAATTATGGATTTAAATATTCAAATCATCGCAAAAGGTGAATTTGGGGTCATGACCACCGAAAAATTATTTTAGGTTTATTGATCTAAAATGTATGTTTAGTCAGTGGCGTAACGCAAATCGCCCGGGCCCCCCCCCCCCGCAAGAATCGTTTCGGGCCCCCTATATGGTGTTAATTAAGAGCCAAATCAATTACATAACGAAATAGAATTTTACTTGAGCTCTAATAGCATTTTGCGATCAAAGCTGTCAATTGTGGCGTCCGTGTTCAACTGTTTGGCCTGCTCATAGTTCACACTATATTATACTGAGTAGACTGAGAGAGCTGTGCTACTCCTCAAATAGTTTTTTAAAATTATTAGTATAAAATCTAAAAGTGACTTTTCGGTATGTTGACTGTGATCAAAATAATAATGAATAACATGTGGGCCAGTGGCGTATCGAGGAATTCACAAGGGGGTCTGGGGCGAAAGTCCCAGGCGGGGGAGGTCAGTTCGCCGAAGGAGAATTTTTTTCGTCATAAATGACGTTTTACACGCCTGTAAACATGTTTCAAAATATACAAAATATAATATGATAGTTTTCCTCCGTCCGGGCCCGTAGTAGTATTTGCCCTAGGGAATAAGAAGAATATATTTAGGATTCAATATGTTAATGCCGATCGTAAGACAAGAGAAAAGAGGAACCGCTGACCCCTTCCATCCATAAGCCTTTTTAAATTTATTCCTTCAAAGTTGTTCCATTCTTCCAACTTCTTCCCCTGTATGGCCCCGTAGAAGAATAGGTCCCTATTGACAACATTTAAAATTTGATGACGAATAAACAAGATCTGTACTTCTGGCGAGCCGGGCCCCCCTCCACAGCGGGCCCCCCCCCCCCCCGCTTCGCGGGGGCGGTGGGGGTCTCCTTTACGCCACTGTGTTTAGTATTCAGAGACAATTGATTAAATCTATATTTATCTAATCTCTTACGTTATAGCCGTCGTAGCTCATAATTATATAGTAGGTATGGTTGGGATTGGGGCGCAGGTCATAAGCGTATGGCAACTAGGAAGGGACGTGTGTTCGAAACCCGCATAAGTTTTAAAGGAATAGTTGGGTGAAAAACGAAAAAATCACCAATAATAATGAGTCATGAGCCCATATCACACTACAATTGGAATCGTAGACTTGAGTCGCCAATTGCAATCACAATCTACAATTATCCAATCACACTTGACCAGCTGAAAATCCTAAAATCGTTCAACTAGGAAATAAATTCAATAATAATAACTAAGACAAAGTTTAATCACAAACAAATATATAATTAAAGTTATTGGCTCTTTGTTTTCATTAAAGTAGTTGTTGCTTGAGGTTATGTTGTGACAGTGCTCAATACGTATTTAACCGTTCTCCTTCCTGATTGGTTCACGTGACTCGGATCTACGATTCCCAATCTTGTTTTAGAACTGAGCTATTGCGCATGCGCCGCCAATCGTAAGCTCGAATCTACGATTTGAACTGTCAGTTCGGAACCTAATGTGATATGGCCTATAAGTACATGAAATTCAGTTATGTGTAAAATAAAATTGATATAGGTTGCTTCAATGCAAGAAAAATATAGTGAACATTTAGCTATTCTACTAGATTCCCTTCGCACTCTGCTGCATTTTTCTTCTAAAGCGTAGTACAGCTGTATCGGTTCTGAGCTCGCTGGCACCTTCCCGATAGACAGAGCACTCCTTGTGTAATACGAATCCAGCCACAACACTCGGCGACTGCGGACAGTGCCGCTCAAAACAGATTGCAACTTTTCTACACATCAAGTTCCAAAAAAATTAATTGCAGGGCATTTTATAGAAGTACAAGTTCGTACTAAAAAGCATGTTATCGGTAGAGAAACGATGCTTATTAAAGCTCCTGACCGATTTTTGATAAGTGCCCAATTTTAGCGGTGGTTTTACTATCTAAGCGTTCATACCCAGATAGAAATTCACTACGTAACGAATTCCAAACTCCTTGTCTGTGGTTCATACGTCATAATTTCCCCTATCGCCAGCCGACTTGACCTTAAAGCTTCGTTTTCATGTGTCCGTCAGGCGCGACGCGACGCGACGCGAGCGACGCGATTTGTAAAATAGTCGTTTTCATAGGTACCGCGCGACCACCTTTCACACAGCCATGCAAGTTGCACCTCACCGCCTGTTAACATAGTTTTAGCGGCAATTTTCTTCATGCTGCCTTCTGTTTACATCAGTGACAGAAGACAGCAACGTGTATTATAAACGTAGGCTAGTCAACAGGCTATGCCTAGGGGCCTAGCCTACCCCTACAGGTCTACCTTAGACTAGGGCCTAGGCCTATACCTAAGACTAAGGGCCTGAGACTAGGGCCTAGGCCCACCCCTATACCTAAGACTAGGGCCTAGACTCTAGTCAAAATTTGAGCACATACAACTCGTTACTTGTCATGTAGAGAGTGAGCCAATAGTAATCATGGTCAACATGCTTCTAGGCCTAGCCTAGGCGTAGGTAGGCCCTAGGCCTAGTCAAACTCGGGCAATAACATAGACCACGTACCTGTCATATGTAGAATCTCAGAGATTTCCCGCCAGGAGTTCGCCTTCACATTTCTATCTTTGTAGTATTTATGGTGTATACAATATATAGATGGATATTTACTTCCAATCAACTCGATCAACATTTCGTCAGACATTATAACAGGGACGGCAAATAGGTTATGTTCGGTAGTCAGTGGATGGCGCCAAATATAGGTAAACAAATGTTGTGATTGGTGTGTTTGAAGCTCGTCGCGCGAACCATGCGATGAAAGTGTCTCTGTTTCATGCCACACACACGATAATTGCTATAGGCACCGTGTTTGGCCACTGAGCGCGCTAGTGAGATCAATGGAAGCGCTCATGTGTCAGACTGGCGCACCTCGGTTATGAAAACATTGCACCGTCGCAATGGAAAACCACGCGGGAGGTACGAAGTGTATCGTCATTAAGTACGGATTTAATAAAATAAATCCAGGCTACGAGGCAAAGCAATCTTTTATTGAATGGCAAGGATTCTTTAAATTTGACCATGTTTTTGATGTAACGGAAACTCGAGATGGTGTGGTTAATTTTGTAACGTCGAAAGTGGTCAGGCAGACGTCAGTGAGTTTGACGCCCTATGATGTTAAAATTGAAGTAAGTATTGTATATTTTATTTTATGTGTTGTTGTTTATACCTAGTAGGACTCTTTTAAGTACGCAATTGAAAGTTAGGTATACTGAAAGAAAAATCATTGTTGCATTCTGTGGGCAGACCGGGCCCAGCATATGCCTAGCATTGCTAGCATATGGGTAGGCCTAGGCTAGGCTCGTAAACTTGTAAAAGTGAGCGCCTATCGATGTATTTTGGTACCGATTTGTGCAGCCAACAATACAACAACCCTTGTTGCCACTTCTTGCTGCCCCTTCAGCCATAACTAATAATGTATCATACAATTACGCAACAATTATTGGAAGAAACAATCTCAATTACATGTAAACGCCATTTATTGACAGCTGGTAGGCCGAGGCGTGATCTTGTTTTGTTTCTTTCCACCCGGAACTGCAAAGTTCTGCCGCTGTACGCGCTGTATGTACTAACGCACGGTGCCTATAGGCTCTCGTTGCCCGACTGACACCTCACCGGGCCCGCCTCCGAGCTTGAGACAGAGCTATACGCGCTCTCTCTAAATGAGTTGGACGAATCTTGAAGTGCCTTCTTAATATTTTGACTTATTAAGACAGCACTCATGTGTGAAAATTATGATAAATAGACGCAAGGTCATTTATCTATCATTTTGGGGGGGCTATGTGCTGTCTCACAGGCCCTCTTGATGCATTGTTGAACTGTCAATTTGTTTTACTGTTCACATCATAGGGCAGCGTGTTTTCAAAGATCTTTGGTTTGTGTGGGTTATACCAAGGTCTACTGGATTTACTCCTAGCGGAGTAATAGGGCACTAGCAACACCAAAAGACAACAATGAAACAAATGAATTAAATCGATGGACAAACAACAAGCTGTCAAAAAATATTTTCTTCTGATTTTGGAAAACAAATCAAAAAACAAACAAATACACATACAAAACTTTCACTTAGTCGTTGTCTATCATTAAAAGTTTTAAATGGCGAGCAGTAACTATTGCTACACTTGTTTTTATTTATATGGTTGCAATTTTATTATTTTGACAGCTGATGGTTGGCCATCAGTTCAATTCATTTGTTCCATTATTGTCTGTTGGTGTTGCTAGTGCCCTATAGGGAAGGCTCACACATTTTTTTTATTTGCTTACTGGTTACCTCAAGTTAAAATAAACGGGAACTAATTGGTTTCGGCTCGAAAGATGCATTAACATCGCTTTAACAGCAAGTCAAAGATATTGCTGTCAAAACACGCTCAGAAACGGACCTGCGCCATCTTGCTCGTGTAGATTATTGCTCTCATAAGACTTTAACTGAACCAACGTTTATTTCTAGTTAGTAAATGAACACTGCTCAACATTAATTAACAACAATATGTTAAATAATTGCATTATTTTAAACACGTTTTGGTAAATACTGTATCAAAATGTATTTTCTGAAGAAAACAGTAGTATAAAGCCTGCATTACACGGTCAAACTTTTTCATCCAACTCCTTGAATTCAAGGACAAAAGCGCATCAAAAAATAATTCCTATTATTGTATTTAACTACATACTGACTGTTTTTTATGCGCTTTTGTCCTTGAATTCAAGGAGTTGGATGAAAAAGTTTGACCATGTAATACAGGCTTAAAAGACATTGTTGTAAAGTCACTGCATCCTAGATATTGTAAAATGTCCAACTTAATATCGTTGATATTATTAAGAATACTTCAAGAAGGCAGTTGTTTACATGACTAGCAACACCAAAAGACAACAATGAAACAAATGAATTGAATCGATGGACAAACAACAAGCTGTCAAAAAATAATTTCTTCTGATTTTGGAAAACAAAACAAAAAACAAACAAATACACATACAAAACTTTCACTTAGTCGTTGTCTATCATTAAAAGTTTTAAATACCGAGCAGTTACTATTGCTACACTTGTTTTTATTTCTATGGTTGCAATTTTTTTGTTTTGACAGCTGATTGCTTGTCCATCAGTTCAATTCATTTGTTCCATTGTTGTCTTTTGGTGTTGCTAGTGCCCTATAGGTAGACGGAGCAAGCCGATGCTAGCGACCGGCCGCGAGTGAGACCAACATTGCTTTGGAGCTTTGGATGATGGCAATAAGGTACAGTTTCCTTTTGCTTGACAATCTCGACCGGACAGTGAGAAGTATGAGTAGAATACAGATGTGATGGTTTTGTTGCTGAAGGCAGAACGTTTGGAAAAAGAATGAAATGGCCCGAAGGCAGAAAGAATTTAGAGTGATATTGGTATGAAATTAATAGAAGAGCTTGGGTTTACAACTACTAGGAATAAATAGGTAAGTTCAGGAAGGGTCCTGATGGGAATGAGTAGAGGTACTACCTCACCCGTCTTTTCTTGGCAAAGAGGGGAAGGCGAATGTTGCGGTGGCGTCCACATGCCTTTGGGTTGGGAGGCCTGAATTCAAGGGTGTTTATGCTTGCGACTGGACGGAGATATCTATCATGAGGGTTGGGCATAAAGTCCAACTGTGACCTCACGAGAGGGTTTGTATAGTCACGAGAGGGTTTGAGCTCCATGCACGTTGTGCATGGAGTTTCGGTGGCCTGGATGCGGTAGAGCGGACAGAAGACGCGTCTGATTCGGGGGAAAGCGAGTGGGTCCGGCGACGTTTCGGACGCACTGTTCGGCTGGTCGAGGGTTGAGACTGGCATAGCTCCATCTCGCTTTCAGCGCCGGAGTCTATGACCAGGGAGTTGTCGTCGTCCGACATGATGTCGCAGTCGACATCTAGGGCCAGAAACCGATTTGCGGTGGGCGTAACTGGCCTGCCTGGGACTGGTTTATCGGGTAGTGGAGCTGGTGTAGGGACCCCTGCATCAGCCGAAGTTATGGGGAAAGAGTAACGGCCCTTTCGCGGCTCCTTCACCTTCAGTGGGATCTTAGTCCACACTGGAGGTGGTTCAGGAGTGCGAGGCTTGGACGTGGTAGCTGCCGTAAGGGGCGGGATTATCGGGGGTAGCATCACGGTGGAGGTACCAGGGTGCGATGGTTTAGTTGTGGCCCTCTTATGAGGCAAGAATTGGGGAAGACCAGCGGCGGGCGTGGCCTTCGGGTGAAATGGCGGGAAAACCATGGCAAGGATGTGATAGTTTACTATCTGGGAGGGGAGGGAGGGGGTGAGGAAGGGGAAGAGAGAGGGTTAAACACCCGACACCGCCACTAGCGCGGGGGACAGAACCCTTCCGCGGTCGCGTTGGTGAGCGGGATAAGGGAAGGGAGGGAGGGTGTAAGACCCAGCACCGTCACGATCGCGGGGGAATTTCCGCAATCGCGTTGGTGGTAAGGGGAGAAAGGGGAAGGGAGGAAGGGAGGAGAAGGATAAGGGAGGAAGGGGAAGAAGTTAAAACTTGAAGGAAAAGGACACGGGGTGAGGCCCCTTAATCTTCTGTTCTTCTGCTTATTGGATTCCTGTCTGAGAGTAATCTTGCGTTCGAACCACTCAGAACAGGCGGATCCCAAAGCTGTTTGGTTAATTGCTCCTCGACAAGGTCTACTTGATCTCCGCCTGGCGGAGGCTCGTCGAACTCCCAACTTAGGTCATCGCAGTCCGTTCCACAATGTTAAAAATCACATGTTATTCAAATGGGAGAAACGTGAAAGAAAACAAATGAAGTGATCTGTCAAATAGAATTACCTCCTAAAAAGGAAAAAATCATCATATTTTATAATCTTGAATCATTGTAATCTATCAAAATGTCTCTTTTACGTGTTTTAAGTATAGTGTTACATGATCTACAACGGATATTTAATTATAATAACAGTTTTTTTAGTGGGATACAACATGGCGATTTTGGTTCCCTTGCGACGACCTAACTTGGGAGTTCGACGAGCCTCCGCTAGGCGGAGATCAAGTAGACCTTGCTCCTCGATATATTGCAATCGAGAGGGCAGTTTAATTTGGCCAGAGTCACCGCCTTGTTGATCACGGTAACCCCTACGCCAGGTAAGTATGTGTAATCAAGTATAGGCACCGAGATTGGCCACTGATGGCGCTAGTGAAAACGAATGAAGCGCTCCAAGTGGCAAAGTCGCGCAACAACCTGCTGAAGCAGCGTCGTTCTTCCTACGTCAATAAAGGGAAATTGTGAAAATTGTTTAATTAAATATGGGTTTTAAAATTTTCGCGCAGATTATGAATCCCATCAGTAAATCTTAAAAAGGCAAGCCACCATTTTAATCAGGACACGTTTTAGACGTAAAAACAACAAATAACACACAACAAACACAAACAAAACAAGACAATAAAAGCCAAAACAAAAACACAAAACAAAACAACAATACAAAATAAATACACATCAACAATAAAAACGAAACAAACGCCAAACAAAAAACAAGATATATCACAATAATATCCAGCACTATTTTCAACCGCGGAATGAAATCTTCAGCAGTTTGTTGCTAAATTTGGCCACATACAGCGCTGTATGTACTAACACACGGTGCCTATAAGAGAGACCAACATTGAGACCACGTGATGCCCCACATCACGTGATGTGCACACACACAAGATGCACGATCGTATTTGCCGCGCACTTAACACCATCTAGCGGCAAACCTGCGAACTTCTCGCTAGCAATGCGGAGAAGGCTTTGTCCCCACATCACGTGGTTTCAATGATGGTCTCACTCACGATGACGTCATACTCCGTCTACCTATATTACTGGTCTAAGGACAAGAGCCGTTTTTCAATTACGGAACAAGAAGTTCCAAATTTCAAACTTAAAATGCTAATAGAATTGGAAATATACGCCCCTCAGATATAAAAATTATACCGCCCGTATTTTTAGAAAGTGATCTTCCATTTTTAGGTGCTTTGAGGAATATTTATTTTTGATGAGACTTCCCTTTTGCGAAGCGCAAAGTGCGCTGCGCGCGCGCTACAAGCGATCTAGTGGACCTTGGGTTATACTGTTGAGATCAAGACGGCAGTGATGTAAAAAGAGGTTTGGTTTGTGTTACTTGCCATGAGGATAGCGGGGGTGAATCTACGGTTTCCAAGCTTTTCGTTCTTGTAGTGGATAAGTGTTAATTCATAATTAAAAACAAGTACTCTATCTACTACAAAGTGTTTCTGTTCCTGTGTTTCTGTGCTCCTTGAAAAATGCTTGAATACTCGGTGGAATTAAATTCAACACGAAATTGTAATCTTTACAACAAGAAGAAATCACGACGTTGGCATGGGGACGTCAAACGCCCCACCCAACTCCTTTATCGACTAAAACTATTCCAAAGAAGTCGGTGATGCTGCTATCTAACGGCGTCTAAATCAAAGTGTCCAAACATCCCGCCCACCTTGAAAGACATTTCAACAACAACATTACTTGTCATCAAATGGTAGGCGAGATAGTTTTACAATTGGCCTTTTAACCGTTCCACTCGACGTTCTCACCGACACTGATCTCACGAGGCCGTCAGTCCCAGGGTGTGGACTCGACTCGCCCGATTTTCCACTTCATTGGGGGAAGGCTGTCCTCCTTGACGAGTACCATGTCTCCGCACTGGATGTTGGACTGCTTGAGCCACCACTTGGGTCGTTGCTGCAGTCGCGATAGATATTCCAAAGACCATCGACGCCAGAAGTGTTGCACGAGCTGTTGTAGCAGTTGCCACCGTGAAAGTGTATTGGACTTGGCTGATGTCAGGTCAGATTCTGGCACGGATAGGAGGGAATCACCCGTCAAGAAATGGCCAGGAGTAAGGACAGAAAGATCAGTAGGGTCGGTGGAAATTGCAGTTAAAGGCCGTGAATTTAGGCAGGCTTCTATTTGGGTGAGAACGGTATACATCTCTTCAAAACTAAGAGTACAGTTAACTACCACTCGCCGCATATGATGTTTCATCGACTTCACCCCGGCCTCCCACAGACCACCTTGGTGAGGGGCTGCAGGTGGATTGAAATGCCACGTGATACCTTGATCGGCAAGATGCCGTCCTATAGTCTGTTGGTGTTCTGCAGTCTTGACAAAATTGAGAAAATCTTTTAGATCACGCGCGGCACCAACAAAATTTGTACCACAATCACTGTAGACTTCATGAGGTCGCCCCCGACGTGATACGAATCTCTTCAATGCTGCGATGAAGGCGGCTGTAGTGAGGTCACTGACCAATTCCAGGTGGATGGCCTTTGTCGTGAAACATACGAAAAGAGCAACGTACCCCTTGTAGGTGAGTCGGCTTCTCCCCTTCATGTTTCTCAGCAAGAAAGGACCAGCATAGTCTATGCCACAATGAAGAAAAGGTCGAGCAGGACGCACTCTTGCTGCAGGAAGCTGGCCCATTAACTGGTTCGAAGTTGTGGACCGATGTCGATGGCACGTAACACATTTTCTGATTTGGTAGCGAATGACGTCTCGGTCACGGACGATCCAGAAACGTTGTCTAAGTATAGCTTGCACCAACTGCGGACCAGCATGAAGGTTCACTTGATGTTCGTGGATCACGATCAGCTCGGTCAGTCTGCTGTGGCGAGGAAGTAACGCAGGATGCTTCTGCTCATGTGATACTTCAGCATTGTGAAGACGTCCGCCCACCCTGAGCATACCGGATTCGTCCAGGAATGGATTCAAGGACAGAATTCTGCTTTTCGGAGGCAGGGCTCTTCCATGTTTAAGGCACTGAATCTCTGCATGGAACTCCTCACTCTGAACAATGGTGACCCAACGTAAAAGTGCGCTGTTCAGTTCACTTGCGATCAATGGATCGAAAACTCTTCTTTCAGGTACCACCCTGCAGTTTGAACTGAAACGCAGACACCAAGCAGTCGCGTGCTGAAGTTTTCTAAGCGATTACCATTTATCTAGAAGTGACATATCAACCTTAATATGTGCACTGGATACAACAGTTCTCTTTTCAATACTCAGTAGAAGCTGATCTGGTAAGTCTGCAGTGGAGTGTGGTAATACTGCCTCTTGAAGCCAAACAGGACCTGACCACCACAAGGTCTGACGTGCCAATAAAGCAGGTGATAAACCACGTGAGGCACCGTCTGCGGGGTTGTCTTCACCCTTTACGTGTCGCCACTCGCCAGTGCTGATAAGGAATGCGTTCCTGAATCTCTGGTACCCTGTTAGCTACGAATGTCTTCCAGCGTTTTGGGTGCGATGCTAGCCAGGCTAATACTATTGTTGAGTCCGTCCACGCGAAAACTTGATCTTGGCTGAAACTCAACGACTCTTGAATTAGTGCCATCAATCTTGCCAATAACAAGGCACCACACAATTCCAAACGGGGAATAGATACCTGCTTCACAGGAGACACCTTCGTTTTCCCGGCTACGAGTTTCACCAAGACCGTACCATCAGAGTAACATGACCGCAGGTACACTACGGCTGCATATGCAACTTCGGAGGCGTCACAAAAGCCGACAAGTTGACACATGGTTGGCTGAGGGGCAAGAATGCATCGGTCAATGCGGATTTCTTGCAAGGCAGGCAATTCTTGACAGAACTTCTTCCACGCATTGAAAATGTCGTCTGGAAGAGCATCATCCCATGCAAGATCTAGTATCCACAATGATTGAAAGAAGAGCTTGGCTGTGACTGTTACATGCGAGAGCCATCCCAGGGGGTCAAATACCTTAGCTAGGTCAGACAGTAGCATACGCTTGGTAAAAACGATCCGTTGAAGAGGCAGTGTGACGGAAAACGAGAACTGATCTGTTGCTGGGTGCCATTGAAGACCAAGTGTTTTAACGGCCTTATCCCCGTCCATGATTAATAGTATGTTTGGCTCCCGCATGTCTTCTGGTACTGCATTGAGGACTTCTGCTGCGCTGGAAGACCATTTCCGAAGTTCAAAACCACCCTTCTTCATCAGCTGGACTAGTTGATCTTGCAATTCCAGGGCCTCAACAATGGTTTGAGCTCCTGACAATAGGTCATCAACATAAAAATCCTTCAGAACAACAGGCAAAGCCTTGGGAAATGAAGCTTCTTCATCCTTGGCAAGTTGTTGAAGACATTTTATTGTGAGGTAGGGAGCACAGCTTTCTCCGTATGTTACTGTCAACAGTTTATAATCTTGGATCGGTTCCTCTGGTGTGGGTCTCCAAACAATTCTTTGGAGATCAGTCTGCAGGTTGTTCACCTGTATTTGGCGATACATTTTGGCAACATCCGCCACCAGTGGAATGACGTGTTAACGAAAACGAACTAATATTGGAGCAATATCTTCTTGCAACTTTGGTCCCACCATGAGCTTGTCATTTAATGACACGCCCGACGAAGATTTGGCGGAAGCATCAAAGACAACTCTTAGCTTAGTGGTGGAGCTGCTTTCTTTAATCACGGGATGGTGAGGAATATAATAAACCTCAGAGCATGGCTTGTTGAGTTGATTATTTGGAACCGCCTCCATGTGCCCAAGCGACTTGTATTCTGCCATAAAATCGACATATTGTTGCCTTTTCTCAGGTTGGTAACGTAAACGCCGTTCGAGCTGTTCAAGTCGTTTGACTGCCATATTTCGTGATAAGCCTAACTCTTGACTGTCTTCTCGAACTGGCAAATCTACAACAAATCTGCCTGAATCGTCTCTTTTATGAGATCCTTCAAAATGGCGCTCACATAATTTCTCCTCTGGTGTCAGAATGTTTGCAGTGGGAACCTCCTCCAGTTCCCAGAACCTGCGCAGCACATTGTCACATTGAACGTGGAAAATGGTCACCCCTGACATGGCATCGTTCACCTTGACCGGTCCTGTCAGTACCCACCCGAGCGCTGTCTCTAGCGCCACAGGTGACCTAACCGCACCGGAACAACGTCCAGATAGAAGGAGCATTGGGTAAATATCTGCACCTAGGAGAATGTCTATCCCACTTGGATTATTAAAAGCTGGGTCTGCCAACTTTAGACCACGGAGATGTGACCAATTATCGTCGATCTTGACAGGCTGTCGGGGGAGCATTCCCGTAACCTCTTGGGCAACACCAAGGCCTTCACAGAAAATATATCGTCACTGTTGAAGGTAGAGGTGAAATTCAGGTTGACGGCACCTTGACACTTGCCGATACTGCTGGCAGCCAGTCCTGAAACGAACACCTGTGATTCGTGTTTTCGTAAACCAAGCCTTTGCACACAACCTGCCGTCACAAAACTAGCCTCTGATGCAGAATCCAGCAAAGCTCGCAATGGTCTACTAATTCTATTCATATCTTGCACATAAACAACTGCTGTGGACAATAACACTGTGGATGATACAAATTCCGAAGAGTAATGTGACAAGACTGTCGAATCACCAGACGCTGGTACGGTCTGTTCTTCTGACGGTGACTCAGCTGTAAAATGTAACAGTGTGTGGTGTTGTTTATGGCATACTCGACATTTGACGGGGACTTACAGTCTCTAGTCGAAACACAATGGCTTGTTTCGTACAAATGCGTGCCGCTCGTTAACAGTAGCATTAAGAAACTCATAGCATTTATGTATAGCATGGTTGCCGGCACATTTCTCGCACAATTGAGACTGCTGGGCTGCACTACTGTGAACGGATGCATGTTTATTGGTATGTGATTTAGCAGCATTGCTGACTGTAGAACCCTTCGATTTCAGGGTGCCTACAGCAGCTAGTGTTCTAGCACGATGTTCCATGAAAACTGTTGATTGTTGGAAGGTAGAAGTTTCGTTAGACGTCAGTGAAAGCTCCCACTGACGCCGAGTTTCACTGTCAAATTTATCAGCAGTGTGATATACCAGCACAGAATCCCAGTGCTCTACAGGTTGTCCTAGCACTTTCAATGACCGTGTACACTCTAGTGTATTATTTAGCAGTTTGCGTAAGTTGGCTGCCGACTCATGTTGCATAGCAGGCTGAGAAAACATGCGTTGCATTATTGCATGTACAATTTCACGCGTGTTCTGGTAGCGTGACGTTAAAATATCACAAGCCTCATTATAGTTAGCGTTAGTTAGCGGTATGGACTGCAGAAGTGCAGACGGTTCACCTTGGAATGCTCCCTTAAGATACTGCAACTTTTCCACCCCTGACAGGTTATTGTTGTTGTGTACTGCAGCTTCAAACAGGTCTCGAAACGACAACCAGGTTTGTAAGCTACCGTGAAACGATGGTAGCTGTAGCTTGGGTAGTCTTACCTCGCTAGGCCTGTGGACATGGGCAGACGTAAACGATGCTGATACTGTCTCGTCGCTCACCGTCAGGTCCATTAGCTTGGCGCGCAGGAACACTAGCCTATTGAAAACACTGCTGAGTTCATTTTCAAACTCGAGAAATTCGTCTTCGCTTGTATTAGCACTTATATCGTTTAGAAGGCGATCAATGTCCGTCGACAAATTGGTCCACCCTATCCTTGTGAATGTTAATTATTGACACGTCACTGGGTCCAATTATGCTCACTGCTGTTTCGAGCCGCGTCACGCTGGCCTTCACTACACGTTTTTTGGCAAGGAGTGCGTCCATCCTGGCGAAGATGGGAGCGCACGCTAGACCAGTTTAAATTACAATTCCTAAAGACGGTTGCACACGACTAATCTAAGTTGGCCAACTCTCGTTGGGAGCAACGGAAGTTGGCCAACTTTTAATGCACACGATATGCACTGTCACGGCTTCCATAATACTCATTAAACGTAGTATCCACCCGTTGCTTGGTAGTAATTTGGCGGTAAATTCTACATGTGATCATTTTCATTTTGGAGGTTATGTATTTAGTTTTGTAACGTCCGTTTTGTTGTGGCGCGGCCACACGCCGCTATCCGGCCGTTCCTGCGTTCACATCACCCGCCACCCAGACACTCTAGTAGTTCCCCTTCGCACCGCGGCAGCTACAGCGTTGGGGTAGTTGTCACGGGAGACGATCGAGGCAGCCGCAGAGACAGTGCAGCGCCATGGCAGCGCCGACCGGCCAGCGATACACACCACGTGTAAGCCGTACGTGCCTGGCCTCTGGGGGGGCGTTTCTCGGGCGACGCCCCGTTGTTGTTCCGTCGTACTCTGTTACACCCAGGCTTTGGTGAGTTAGTTTTCCTTGTTTTCCTCGTTCTGTTTGAGTACGATTGTATGGCCTACCGGCCAGTGGGCCTACGCTTGTCCGACCTAGTTCTAGCCGGAATTTCTGTTCCTGTGCCTTGACAGGGTCGTAGTAGGGGGCTACCTCCAAGTCGCTGGCGGTCTACGTCCTGCGGGAGATGTCCACGTCCTGGTCCGGGTCAACCGCCTAGCCAAGAGCGGGCCTCCGGCGACCACCTGTTCGAGCCCTGGAGGAACGGGGCGGGGGGTACGTCTACTCCTGGATGATCCACCAACTTACCAGGTTATCCGTGTGCGCCGCCTAAATTTATCGGTCCCGTTTTGTTCTTGTTTACCTGCTGTTCGCTCCGGCCCTGCCGTGGACTTTCGTCAGCGCAGTTGCGCCCCACAAGGAACCGGGGTCAAACCCCCCGCCCCATTTTTTTTGCTATTGGGTGATACAGTGTCGCCCGTCCACATCGACGAACGATCAGCATTTAAGTGCCACTACTGTATTGTATTATTGTATGTATTGTTGTATATCATATGTCTGTGCTGCGCACTTTGTTTATAACGAGGGTACTGGTGTACTAATTAAGTTTATAACAGTGGCGCTGGTGGGTCAAGACTCATGAGACCATAGTCGCCCACGCCTTTGTTGAATTTACTTTATTCTGGGGAGCGCGATAGTGCTTATGGTGAAACATTTTTTTGTATTGTATTATTGTATGTATTTTTGTATATCATATGTCTGTGCTGCGCACTTTGTTTATAACGGAGGTACTGGTGTAATAATTAAGTTTATAACGGTGGTGCTGGTGGGTCAAGACTCATGAGACCATAGTCGCCCACGCCTTGTTGAATTTACTTTATTCTGGGGAGCGCGATAGTGCTTATGGTGAAACATATTTTTGTATTGTGTTATCAACAGTCAGAGGGGGCCTGTCCCCGAAACACATGAAGGGTGTGACCGTTATATTGTGTAATTTTGTGTCAGGTGTGTAATTGCCAATCACCTCTCGGTGTTGCTAGGCATTCACCCTGCCGTGTATATCTTCCTTCTAAATAAACATACTTCACCGCTGCCCCGAGCTTCGGTCTACCGGGACTAACCTTTGGCACGATCGTTCCTTCGTTCTTCCCTCAGTCGCTGCCTAGTCCTGGGAAATTCTCTTTCAGGAAGAACGTGGAGCCCGAATAATTTTATTACCACACCCCCACCCTCTTGTTATTGTTCGACTTCTGGCCCACGCCCTTCTTCACTGCAGCTATGCCAGGGCGGTGATTGGGGGGTGTTACAGTTTATATTATTATAATATGAACTGTGATGTTAAAGCAGCTGCAGTGCAGCAAATTCACGATGCTGCATGTTTTTTTTTACTAGATTACGCCATCGATTGCCGCCCTAAAAAGCAGAGAATGTGGGTGACACCATGGCGAGAAAAACTACAAGAAGATAGCTACTATGACAAATTATATGGGGAATTAAAGGTATCAGACACATACATGTACATGAGGCAACTGAGATTATACCCCGAATCGTGTGAGCACCTTCTTGAGCTAGTTTCTCCCTCTTTAACTAAACAAAGTACGAATATGCGAGAGCCTATTTTACCTCGTTGAGGTAAACAGTGCTACATAACCTCAAAATACCCACACCTTCTACAATATCGATTAAAACTGCGATTTATATCGATATTTGTCAGGTTGGGTTGGCGGGTTGTAGAGCTTGGGTGGACAACTCACAACTCCCAAACGGTTGAAACGCGCATGCGCAGATTGACCACCAACCTAGTTGGCCAACCTGGTTGGCCAACTTAGATTAGTCGTGTGAATCCGCTTTAAAACAACGCTTGAATTCCGCAACAAACACACGCCGGACACAACACAATAAGCACCCGTAACCGGAGGACCAATGAATAATGCTTGAATAACAAGAAGAAATCACGACGTTGGCATGGGGACGTCAAACGCCCCACCCAACTCCTTTATCGACTAAAACTATTCCAAAGAAGTCGGTGATGCTGCTATCTAACGGCGTCTAAATCAAAGTGTCCAAACACTCCTCATTATGCATACAAATTAAATACCAATATAAATACCTCGATAAATAGTATGGCCAAAAGAAGGAGAAAATTACCTTGAAATTGAAAATAAATAATAATATAATAATAATACAAAATGATAATAAACATAATAATAATAATAATAATTAATAAATAAAATTATGACACATTTTAAAATTGTATCAATATTACGTGGATCGCTGTGTTCCATATTTCATTTCATTAATATTAATTTATTCAATCATTCGTTCAAATCTTGCGCCAACGAATTTGGTGGCGAGTAATGAATATTTTCGTATTTGGGTTGCGTTCCGTTACATGCTGGATGTACTGATCCAGTGCGCCAGCTTACTGGATGCATTCCGAAACATGCTGCCAGCGACTACTGAGCGTTCCCTTACTTGCTATCCCAGCATCTCCAGTGCACTGGAAGTACTGGCCCTTTTTCACGCAGTAGCCCCAGTCAAACTTGGAACTGTCATGGCGTCGCACCAAACTATAACATACCAGTGGCACGAAATATCGCTGGTTTGTCCAGAAACAAACGAAGTAGTGAAATTAGTAGTGAACGACAATGAAAAGGAGCGTCTGGAGAAAGGTAAGAATGTTTTGTATATTATGCTATTGGACGTATATTTCTCTTGGCAGGGTGCAATTAGTGTAGGCCTAGGCTGACAGTTATAGCTTACGACTATTTTCGCGCCGTCTTCCATACTGTGCTCAGTGCTCTGCAGGTGGATGCTCGTTCCGTTTCTTAAGCCTACTGGCTCGCGCTGGCTCACGCCGGCGCTCACTGGGTCCCAGCAGTCCCAGCATGTAACGGAACGCAACCTTGGTAGTACAATCAATATGATTCCTTGCGAGTTCCGCTGTTCGGACACAGATAGCGCGCGGATACGTACGAAAACTTACTCGAACCATCGATTGTATGGTCGGACTACTGGCGGCACAGATAACTAATTAACTAATTAGTTATCTGTGCTGGCGGTTTTCCAACCGTACCTCGTTTACGTTACCCTCATCGTTACGATCGTAGGTTCTGGGTGCTTGACATTCGTAACTCTACCCGCGTTCATACACAGTCATCACGGATCCACGGAATACTGAACACAATTACAAAAACACAAATGGCGGGACGATGGAGCTTGGTGTATTATTGAGGTTATCTTTTACGTTGTTGTTTAATTGGCGTAGAAACAGGTTTGATTAAATTCATATGTCACGTATTAGGCGAAACAATCGAGTTGTATTGTATGGATATTTCTTTAGATCAAGTTTAGATGGCAACTAGTATACTAAACTAACTGCCGTAAGTGTACTCTGGTAGACCTACCGACTGATTTACTAACTGTGCAGCGTTTACACTTGGAAAATGACCGTCGGTTGGTCGGTAATGTAGTCTTACGATCGTAAGATGAGAGTAACGTAAACGGGGGGTGATTCTGTGCATTCTCTGGGCCGGGATCGTGGCTGGCCCAAAACCCAACTCTCACCCCCCGTGTACGTTACTCTCATCTTACGTCGTAAGACTACATTACCGACCAACCGACGGTCATTTTCCAAGTGCAAACGCTGCACAGTTATGGCGTTTTCCACTGGGCCGCACTGAGTGCGCCCTGAAACGTCACAGTCACGTGATGCACGGCACCAGTGTTGCCCTCAGTGCAAATCCCAGTGGAACATATTTATTTTTTCAGTGCAACAAATTGGCGGTAAAAGTGATAAAAATCAAGATGTTTAAACGATATGAAAGGCATTTTAGGGGATAACAAAGTTACTGCAGCTAGAAGGTACAGTCGTTAACTAGGCTATATAAGAAGTACTAGAAATTAAGTTCCATTAAATAGCCTAGGTAAAGGGTAAACATAACCTCAAACTTAAAAACGCCGTACTGCGTCTATATCAGAATAGTGGTAAACAACATCTTCCAGTTGTGTGTTTATGTTTGGTTTAGATGTTGGTTCGATTTTAGCTTCACTATCTGACGAAAATACTTCGAAGTTCCATTTCCGCGTACAATTTTCCCGCGTTTATGGCCGCCATATTTGCACTGAAAATACCGCACTGACCCCCGAAGCCAGTGCGGCTCAGTGCGCACTCGAGTGCACTGCGTCAGTGCAAGTTCGCCAGTGGAATACGCGAAACCCGCACGAGTGCAATTTATCGTTACCAGTGGAACGTGCGACTCGCACTGAGTGCGCACCAGTGCGGCCAGTGGAAAACGCCATTAGTAAATCAGTCGGTAGGTCTACCAGAGTACACTTACGGCAGTTAGTATACTAGTTGCCAAACCTGTTTCTACGCCAATTAAACAACAACGTAAAAGATGACCTCAATAATACACCAAGCCCGTGATGACTGTGTACGAACGCTGGTGAGTTACGAACGTCAAGCACCCAGAACCTACGATCGTAACGATGAGGGTAACGTAAACGAGCAGGCATGGCCCGATTGTGGCTTTTGCTTGGCGCGCACCTAATCGTGGGAATAGCGCCGCCCGACCAACTGTGTGGGGGAGGAGCCGGAGGTGTTTTGGTTTGCGCATTGCAAAATTAAAATATTTAGACGGGTTATTTCTAATTGCTAGGAAACAAAATGACTTGAATTAACTGCTAGCCTACGCTATACAATATTAATATACCGAGGTTTGTTAATAAAAATAAATTAATTGCCACGTCCAAACAAAGATTTTCTGACACTGACAGTGACCTTAGATCTAGCGTATTCGACTGGACCGCACTGAGTGCACACTGAAACGTCACGATTTCGTCGTGCACTCGCCTAGTGTCGTCGCCGGCTCTTTCCCAGCCGAACACGCATGACATAATCCAGTGCAAAGATGGCGACAGAAAACAGCGGCAATAACGACGTTGTTGAATTCCATCAATTTGTTTACGAACAGGATGGAAATGTAACAATCACCAGCGAGGGTGTTTTGTGTCGAATGATTGGCAATGAGGGTAAGTTGATGATATTCAATTTAGATAGGCCGAGATCAGCTGTTATAGCGTTGTTTTTCAATTTCATAATTTGACATTTAATAAACTGGGCTTGGCTCCATATCGGAATAGTGAGATACAACATTGTTTATATAACTTTCTATTTTAGGCTTTTCATTTCTTGGCTTGATAACAGCTAATATATGTTCGATATCGTCATCACTACTATCAGAAGATTCGAGCAGGTCCATAAGCAATTTCAAACTTTTCGCGTTCATCGCCGCACTGAACAACTCGCACTGGCCCCTAACCCGTGTGCAGGTCAGTGCTGCACTCTGGGAGTGCAACTGCCCAGTCGAATACGAAATATTGCACTGAGTGCGCACTAGATTCACCAGTCGAATACGGACAGTGCACTCAGTGCGCACTGAGTGCGGTCCAGTGCAACCAGTCGAATACGCCATAATTTTCGCTCTGACCCGTCACTCGTCTGACAGCTGAATTTTGTATGGTTATGTGGGCGTCATTTCATCAAATTTGTTCATTTTTGAGGTGAGAATAATATCTTGATAAGTACGCCATGTCGTTATCTTCACTGCCATAGTTAATGGACGTAGTGCACTATCCTTCATATTCAATGAGGCATATGCTAGGCCTAGGCCCTAGCCTAGGCCAAGATTGACTTCTTGGAAGGGCGGTTATAAATGGTTTTGTGGCCTAAGACCAACTTAACATGGACTCTCTGCCTAAGCAGACTAGATGCAGTCCTGTAGATATTAGCATCCACTCCGAAGATATGCATCACCTAGTGCCTCTCGAGTATGTTAAAGTAGAAGTAGGCCTAGCAGATGAGCTTGATAAGGATGTAGGGTTTGTGAGACTAGGCCTAGGCCTAGGCTCAAACATAATTCCTGAAGCACACGTGAAAGATGAAGTAAAAGAAGAGGATTGTCTGAAGGATGGCTGTTTGCCCCCTGATTCAGAATCGAGACTGAGGCCTAACGTTATTGCTAATACAATAATTGGTTCAAATCATAATTTAATGTCTAGATCTACTAGGCCTAGGTCCAAACCCCAGCATATGGATAAACCCAGATCTAATGTAACAACAATGAAATTGAAAACAATATTTCCTACAATAAAGAAAAATAAATCAAATATTAAGAAACTTAAAGTTGTCCAAGGCCTACCAAAAGCTAGACCGAAGACGGCAAAACTTTCTTGTGAGATTTGCATAAAAACATTTACAACCAAATCGCACTTGGCTGATCACGCTAAGATTCATCAAGGCCTGAAACCTCATTGCTGTGAGGTATGTTTCAAATCTTTTGCAAGAAAAGGAGATTTAGCAGTTCATTTACGTCGCCACTTGGGACAGCGTCCATTTGAATGTGTTGATTGTGGTAAAGCATTTGTTGAAAAGTCACACTTGTTCCGACACATACGCAGTCACAGCGGAGTGAAGAGCCACATTTGCACAGAGTGCGGTAACGCGTTCACGGAACGTGCCGGACTTGTCAAGCATCAGCGTTGCCATTCGGGGGAAAAACCTTTCCTCTGCCCAGTATGTGGGAAATCTTTCTCACAAAAGGAGTTCCTAGCTCGACATGCCAGAGTGCACACCGGAGAGCGACCATTCGCTTGCAAGCAATGTCACAAGGTAGGCAATGTCGCCTAGTAGGCCTACGAGAAGCTACTTCCCAGCTACAAACTTAGTACAGTAATCCCCCTTTAATTCGAATTTCAAGGGACCCTAAAAACTCCAATTTGAATTACAAAATTTTGAATTAAAAGAACATTAACACTATCCACCATACCTAAATCTTCTGCTGGGACTCCATCAATAGTTTGAATTATACATAATTTTGAATTAACCGAGTTTGAATTAACGAGGGACTACTGTACCAAGGTCTGATTCACTATACTTTATTAAAAGAATGTTTAAACTAGTTGAACAGGTTGGTATATTGACATATATAAATAATAGGACTTAACACTGTTATTTAAAAAAATAAATATTCACCACGTATATCACAGCCTTCATTTCGTTTTGAGTGAATATGGTTTGGTTGAAAACGTATTGAAATGCGAATGTATACGGCGGACATTCGAAGCGCTCTCCTCAACCCAACTTCCATTCGATCTGAATTGTTGTTGTTGTACACTAGAATTTATTTGGTGGGCGTGGATTGAAAGGAAGGTTGTTAGGGCTGTCAGCTGTCAGTGCGTTCCCGTATGGCGTTTCTCCGAGTGTCAATAGTGTTCATAGGCCTACTATTTATATAGCCTATATTGTATTTGTAGGCTAGGCCTAGCAACACAGTCATTAGGCTGTTTCAGGCTACAAGTTTTGATAACAGTTGAACCAACCCATAGGCCTTTAACATTTAACCGTTTAACATAACCTAGAAAATAGTGCTGTAACTGGTAACTGCTGGTCTGTCAAAAAGTAGGGTCTAGGTCCACTCTTGGCAGCAATTCTATTGCCAATGTTTACATCCCAATACAGATCAAGATTGACTATCACAATTGGTATAGGCCTTAATTACGATCTACCTCCATGCATAGGCCTAGTGGCATTACAAAACGTGTTGCACCCAAAAGTAGGCCTACTTTTCACTTTTTTCAGCCTAGGATTAGCCTACCAGATTAAAATAAAATGGAAAGGTAGGCCTTTATAGCATCATTACACAACCACTATCTCTTGCTGTCAATAAATTTGGCAAACAGTACCAGGAGGGTCATACAGTGGCGGAGAAAAAACCTTCGTAATCGTATGCAACTTTGGCAACAAAACTTTTACGAATCGGTGTTGAGATTCAATAGTGTACTCGTTGATCTTATGCAACCTGTAATCTTAAGACCATTTCTGGCCGCTGCAGCATTGCCAGTTTCTCTTTCTTCGTTATTTGCCATGTGTAATGTGTTTGTGTATTTAATGCGGGAAAAAATGGAAGTAGGCCTATTGTATAGGCTACACCGCCATTTTCACCGCCATCTCCCCAAGCCGCCGTTCAAATGAAGCAGTGGAAGGCTGTGTCAATCTGTATTGGGATGTATATCAAGGAGTTTCAAACCGCAATACTGAAGTCAATCTGCTTAGGAAGGCGGATCGACTCGAACCCGAATCGAGTTGAATTCTCGTTGTATATCAAGATGTTCAAATCGTTCTCAAGTCAACCCGTGTTGAGTCAATACGAATTAAACTCTGTGGTATACGTAGTGATTTAATGTCCAATAACGTTTTGCTCAGTATAGTAGGTCTACATTATAGCATCAAATTTGTTTTGCAAGAACAGTGTAAAGTACGTGTGTATTTATGTATATGTATCTATCTATGTATGTATCTAAGTATTTATGTATAGGATCTATTAAACAAACTTTGTTAATCTCCAGTTTAATAATCTCGAATTTGTAACCGTAGTTTTAACAAACATTACATAGATGCAAAATATATGCCGAGCTCTAACACGTGCCATGTTTGCTATAAGCAAATGTCTGATTAATGGCTATTCTCGGGACTAAAGATTTTGCCGGTAAATCTGGACCTAAGTCTCTAGACTTAACTAGGATACATTATTGTTGCTTAATAAGTTTTAATACGTAAGACGTCACTATTAAAACAACACGTGTGCTACACCTGGGCCCCTATTCCTGAAAGTTGACACTTTGTGACATAACTCACTGTAAGTAATCCATGTAACGAACTATAATGGATCCGATTCAGAAGACGTCTTATAAACTAAGCTGACAAGTACATCATTACACAACAAAATAATCAATCAATAAGTAAATAGTAAGCCTACAACCAGTGTTGTAAACAGGTACTTTATAAAAGTAACATGCTATCGGATCACTAATGCTACTTGCTTGAAAAAAACTAGTATAGCTCACTATATTTTCTGCTCGGATACATTATTTTTAAAGTAGGTAGCTTCGCTACCGCTTGGCTACTTTCATGAAAATGTCTGGATTTTGTTAAATGACTCATTGAGTTCACATTGTTCGATATATATTTAGGGTGTGTTCCAGCTTGATTTTTGCTTGCTATCTACTATTTACTACCCATTAACCTGCTCTACTAAAATGGTAACAGCTTTGGGCATGCCACCTAGTATGCTAAGTAGGGGTATGCGGGTAGTACTTTTTAGGGTCAGGTCGTGTAATGGCGTAGTCAGTCCTATTTCAAGTGGTGTTTTTTCTTCAAATGAAAAGACAACACATTTTTTTTCAATATTTACTTGGCATAAGTAATATTTTAGGGGTTTGCGGGTACTACTTTTTAGGTTCAGGTACCGTAGCGAAATAAATAAAAATAACTAAAGTAGGCCCTACTGTAAATGTTTAAAAAATTAAAAACAGGGGTGTTTACAAAATTTGACACTGAAAATTTTCTAACATCATGTCTCAAGTGTTTTTTTAATCCCCCCCCCCCCCCCCCCCAATCACACAACACCTTGTGAGATGCGATGCAACAGGAAAAACAACCGTACAAGCAAAAAATTAATCTTTTGAATTTTCTTCAATTGTCAGACATGGCAGTAGGCCTAAACTCACAAAATTATTAACGATCATTTAAATGTTGTTATTTAACAAAATAAAATAAAATCTTTTTGTAAGTGCCTGAAAAAGTCCAAATTTGGTATTAAAAAGCCCAA
The DNA here is from genome assembly GCA_945910005.1 of Isoperla grammatica. NCBI lineage: Eukaryota > Metazoa > Arthropoda > Insecta > Plecoptera > Perlodidae > Isoperla > Isoperla grammatica. The sequence goes on from OX246739.1 coordinate 52,487,172, forward strand.
ATTTCATGTCAGTACAACTACCCAAAATTTCGGGTAGCCGCATACCCCTAAATTTGTTAGGCCTATCAAATATCTAATGGCCAAATAAACTTACAATAATTAAGCGAGCAAAGAGAGCATCTCCATTAGACCTTTATGGCACTTCGTTCTGTTTTTTTTTTTTATGTCTGTCAATAGCGGTCCAACGGAAAGTCCGATCATCTTGAAATTTGGACCATCCACAAGCCTCGATGTGGATTGAAGGTGTATAGTTTTGTGGCAAAATCGTTTGAAAAGTTACAAAGTTACACCATAGGCCTAGTTACTGTAAAATATTTTTCTGGAACCAAATGGCGGCAAAATGTGAGATGGCCATATTTTTATAACGATATTTCCGGTCTCGAATATGTTCGTGTTATGGCGATCTAATAAGTACTAGCAAAGTTAAATAAAGTTACTCGAAAATATTTTTCTGAAACAGTAACAGCAAAATGTGAGGTGGCTATAGAGTACATTTCCGTCCGGTCACGAATATACTAATTTAATTGAGATCTGATACGTATTAGAGGCAGAGATTACATTTCTATTGCTGTCAATAAGTGTTAGTAACTGTGGCGGACCATGCTGAAAACACTAAAAGCGCGTTCAGACAGAATGACTATGGACTAAGACCAACAACCAGTGACTAAGCCTTAGGAAAACAAAACTCCGCCCCCCATATCTTGCAAAGAAATACATGACGACTTTGAAAGATGGCAGTCTTCGGGTGCTTTGACAAGTGAGTAGCGCACTCTTCCCGTAAAAATTAGTACTATGGCGTGGGCGTGTAAAACAAAAACGGTTCCATGTTGTCCCGAAGTTGACAGCTGTTATTATATTTGCTGAAAATGAAGATATGAATGATATCGCCATAGTCACTCATTATCGGAATTCATTTTCAAATAGTAACTGATATGGACTGATAACTAGAGGTGTTTGTTTTTCGCGGACCGCAAAATCGCAAAAAGTGTTGATGAAGAAGGGGGAGATAAACAAAGTGTTTATCTGTTGATAGACACCTTGAAAGCGTCAAAATTTCACCGCGAAAATTCGCGAAATCCGTCAATTTTCAGTCATAACATCCAAATTTGTATTAAATTAAGTTAAGTTCTTTTTAATTTAAACATGTTTCTGGTGAAATTTACTGTAGAAAATCTCCTAAACCAAATCTCTCCCAAATCTCCTCCCAAACACGAAATCTCGATTGTTTTTAATTTATTATGAACGGGAACGATGGTGGGAAGATAGAAAAGAATGGACAGAATTTTTAGAAAGAGCAGAGGAAGAAGAAAGTGAAGAGGAGGAGCCGGAGGAAGTTAACATGAGGGAAGCGTCAGGCATGGCCCGCCGGCTTCGATGTACTTAGGGGCCAGAATATGATGGGATTAATTTCCTATCCCCTACCCGACTTCATTGTTGGACACAGGGAGCAGATATAAAAAAAAAAATCTAAAAAAAATAAAATTTATTATTACCGTCAAACGTCATTACAACACACTCGTGGGGACCTAATATTTTTTTTCATTACAATGATGATTTCGTTAAAAAGATCAACTATTTATTTTGCTGAAATTCGACTCCCATACCCCAAATGACAATATACAATTATTAAATTACATTTAAATTTCTTTTTAATTTAAACATGTTTCTGGTGAGATTTACTGTAGAAAATCTCCCAAAAAGCCGCCATAACATCAAAATTATTAAATCTATCAACGAAATTTAAGAAAACAACACCATTTACAAACACCTCTACTGATAACCTACAGGCTGCAGCAGACGACGTGAAACTTTGATTTAAAATTAGGTTTGTTTGATTTACTGTCACTTTGTACTTTTTGACATTTACTCCATGAAATAACATGGAGTGAGTGCAAAAAGTACAAAAGGTGTAGCCAAATCAAACAAACCTATTGTTTACATCGGTACCGAAAGCCGTGACCGGAAGCTGTCTAAACAAACTCTGCGTAAAAGTGAAAACCTAAACAACAAAAAAACTTAACTTGACTCGGATGGTACGATTTTCATTAGCTGAACTACTGTGACGTTTCACGCAGCGGTTGGTTGTTACTAACGCTTAACAATCGTGAATAACAATAATGAACTTTCTTAATCACTCGGTCTTAAACACTAATCACAGCCGAATCACGTGTGAACGCTGCAATGTAAATTGTATACTTCAACTTTCTTAATAGTAGAAGCGCAAGATGTATGATTATGGCTCTCGTAGGCTATTCGTGGAAGAGTAAAGCGGTAAACGGAATTATGCAAAGGTATGTATAACAATGTTTTTGGACCAGGGTTACATCGCCGGAATTACTGCAGACGGCGTCGGTGGCGCCGCAACGCCACCTGACGCCGCCACACGACGCCACCAAACATTTTGTCTTATAACTTTTACACCGTTCGTTCTACAGAAAAAAACAACAATGATTTTTCGTTCAGTTTTTAAATATGAATCGATTGATATGAATAACATTATGATTAGATGAGCGCAGCGAAGCGGAGTGAATCTCTCATTGCAACTCGATCGGCGCTTTGTCTATGTATGTGTACAAAGTTTTTTCGTCGCGCACAGATCAAACGGCTTGACGGATTTGGATGGAATTTTAAGTCAACACTCGTGACCACTAATCTAGATGCTGATAACATAATCAGCAAAATCTGTCTAGATGCCAACCTACACAAAATTAATTAGTGAATAGTATCGAGTTTTAATGTTTTGTTCGTCGCACACAGGTCAAACGGCTTTACGGATTTGGCTGAAATTTCAAGTCAACATTTGTGACTTCTAAACTAGACGTTTTTAATAAAACCAGACAAATCTGTGAAGTTGCCAACCTACAAAAAATTAATTAGTGAAAAATCAAGTTTTAATTTTTGTTTCTAAAACTTATAGACGAATTTAAATATTTTTGTATAATTATTTCCAAAATAACAATGTCAATGCGTGGTAAAACGTTTGAAGTTGTAACTTTAACTGCATTTTGTAAAAAAATATTTTGTTTTTATGCAAAAGTTTGTTCGTCACGCACAGGTCAAACGTTTGACGGATTTGGTTGAAAGTTTTAGTTAACACTCGTGACCACTACACTATACTCCGCCCAGCCTTGAGAAACACAGTGGATGAATGAAGTCGGACCCTATTGTTCACGCTAGAAGCGGCCATAAAAAGAATGATGATTGTGTTTTCCGACTTCCGTGGGCCAATGTTTTCATGATTTCTGTAAACCTTCTTTTTATGGCCGCTTCAAGCGTGAACAATAGGGTTCGACTTCATTCATCCACTGTGTTTCTCAAGGCTGGGCGGAGTAAAGATGTTATTAACATACCTGGTAACCAGCAAAATCCTTGGAAGATGCCAACCTACAAAAAAATAATTTCTGAAACAAATCAAAATTTGTTTTAATGAAAACATACCGTTGGATACTAATAATTTTTTATAATGGTATGCACAATAATGGTGTCAACACATGATAAAACTTTTCGAATTGTTTTGTTAACCGCCATCTTGTAACAATGTTTTTTTTTTACTTTTACAATTTTACACTTTTTCGCATTTCTTTCTTTCTTTACGTATCTACGACAATTTATATGAGTGTATGTACTTTTTGAACTTAAAAATTTTATGAATTTTCTTATTTTTTTTTTTTCAAAATTTCCAAAATTCTTTTTTTTTCAATTTTTTTTTACTTTTTTCAAATTTCATTTTCTTTTATATTTTTAAAACACTTGCCACGCACAAACATAAATATATATATATATATAATATGTAGATACATTTTGGAATAATTTTGATAACACACATACAAAAACCAAAACTGCCACAACTCGGCAAAATCTCGACAGATTTTCAAATTTTTTTTAAGGCAGAGGCAAAGAGACATGTCCAAACAAAAAGTATATAGCAGCTCAAGGCTGCGGATACAAAATTATCAACAACTGACGGTATGTTTTCATAAAAAAAAAAAAAAAATGGATTTGTTTCAAAATTATTTTTTTGTAGGTTGGCATCTTCACGAATTTTGCTGGTTATGTTAATAACATCTAGTGTAGTGGTTACGAGTGCTTACTGAAACTTTCAACCAAATCCGTCAAGCCGTTTGACCTGTTAGCGACGAACAAACTTTTGCACAGAAACAAAATAATAATTTTTTACACAATGGCGGTTAAAGTTACAACTTCAAACGTTTTACCACGCGTTGATATTGTTATTTTGGAAATAAATACAAGCAATTAATTAAATTGGTCTATAAGTTTTAGAAACAAGAATTAAAACTTGATTTTTCACTAATTAATTTTTTGTAGGTTGGTAACTTCACGGATTTGTCTGGTTTTGCCAAAAACGTCTAGTTTAGAAGTCACAAATGTTGAATTGAAATTTCAGCCAAATCTGTCAAGCCGTTTAACCTGTGTGCGACGAACAAAACATTAAAACTCGATACTATTCACTAATTAATTTTGTGTAGGTTGGCATCTAGACGGATTTTGCTGGTTATGTTATCAGCATCTAGATTAGTGGTCACGAGTGTTGACTTAAAATTTCATCTAAATCCGTCAAGCCGTTTGATCTGTGCGCGACGAAAAAACTTTGTACACACACATAGACAAAGCGCCAATCGAGTTGAAATAAGAGATTCACTCCGCTTTGCAACGCTCATCTAATCATAACGTTATCATAACGTTATGATTTCAATCGGTTTGTATTTAAAAATTGAACGAAAAATTATGGTAGTTTTTTTCTGTAAGACGAACGGTGTAAAAGTTATAAGCCAAAACGTTTGGTGGCACCGTGGTGGCACCACCGACGCCGTCTGCAGTAATTCCGGCGATGTAACCCTGGTCCAAAAACATTGTTATACATACCTTTGCATAATCCCTTTTACCGCTATACTCTTCCACGAATAGCCTACGAGATACACTTTGCTGCTCTAGGTGTGAACCCGCCTTAAACAGAATGACAACGAAAGTTCTTCCAACGCACATTGCACTGTATTCAACAATGTCGGAAAGTATAATAGCTATGGAAATCAGAAAAAAATTTGTAATGCGCATTCTTGAATTTTTGTTAATTGTTGTTTTTAGTAGCTTTGAGAACTTTTCGCCACAAAGTTCGTAGAATATGGACGCGCTTGCTTATCAACGTGTCATACTGAGCGTTTTCCCAGTAGGCCTAATTAAAATACTTCCACTCACATTCAATATCTGGCAGGATATTTTCCTAACCAAAAGTATCAGCTGGTATCAACCATCTTGGCTTAGTGGGTTAGTCGGTGTTGTAGTGTACACTATCGGCCAATACCCACTACCCACTAGCTGATTAAGAGTCATGTCATCTGCTTGTAATGTCACTTCCTTTCAATTAGTGTAACTAAGCTTATTCAATTAGCGAAAACTGCAAGCTGGAACACACCCGTAATGCTCAACTGAACTTAACCTTGTATTTTGTGAGCAACGAGGCTAATGGAGGCCACGCATTACACTTTTTAAAAACTTTTGACTTGACATACAAATAAATTTAATTTAAGAAACTTTTCTTAGCCAAACTCCCCGGAGGCCAGAAACTATCAGTCTCTTCAGGTGACGTCACTATTGGTAGGCTTATAGTGTGTGCGAATAGTGGGGAGCAAGGACCAAGGGCTACCTTACAGGAATCAGTTGGGAATGCTGGGACAACACGTGCACAGCGAGGATGCCCCAGCCCACTCAAGCACTTGTTGAAATGCATTGAATGAGTTGGTTTTCCTAAGAAAAAAAATCCTTAACTGTGGGTGGAGTGGGAGAGGGATGGAGACAGAGAAAAAGATATACTATATATATGGTACTACTCAGGTAGTGGTATTTTTTTGGTAGAATGAGGTCCCATCTTTCTCGCAGATTCACAGCCAACATTCGGCATAACGCAAAATAATCGATTTTATTTTTAAACTAAGTATTCTTATAAAATAAGGATTTGGTTGCATTTAATAGTAAACGATTGCCTAATAGCATACAAAATATGCATGATATTTTGCTACTTTCTCTCTTCGTCGACTACTAAATTGTAGCATGCTACTCGCTAATCTTATCATATATTGAAACAAGCGCGCCACTGGCTTGCTAATGATAAGATGTAGCATGCTACCAGTAGCGCGTTCATTTCAGCGCGCTTCATTACAACACTGAATACAACATAAAGTGAGGTTATGCTTAGGTTGTGCCAGTGTTAAACGTAGTTATCGCTTAAGGTGACAACTTTCATGAATAGGGGCCCAGGTTTTAAATGCTCGTTTAATACAACGGTGACATTTCCGCCCGCAAAGACATTTGCGGACAGATCCACGGCGGCCAAGCACGCCCGCACGCACACCGGGTTGCGCCCGTACGCGTGCAGCGTGTGTGGGCGATGCTTCGCGCAGAAGCAACACCTGATCGGCCACACGAGGACCCACGGCGGTGCCAGGGACCACGGCTGCGTCACTTGCGGCAAGACCTTCGGACGCAAGAGCGACCTGGTGGTGCACGCGCGACGTCACACCGGCGAGCGCCCGCACAAGTGTGATGCGTGTGACAAGTCCTTCATGGACAGGGGACACCTGTTGCGACACGTCAAGGTTGGTGTGTTTATAGTCGACCCGCTCGGTTACAAGACGGCGGTGCGGCGAGTTTTCCAGAGATGGGGGGAAAACTAGTTATCTCGCTCTAGCTCCTAAAATACTTTTTTTAGCGAGAGGCTTATTTGAAGTCATTTATGGGACATTAAATTCTATGTCTTTTGAAAGTATTACAAAAATCTACATGCAGCGGTGTGGGAGTTATTGGTCGTGGCTTGCCACGCCATGTGCACTCTACGGCATGACCTTGTGTCGTATCGGCAAGCCGGGCCATCGATGATACGCGTTAGGTTGACGTGATAGATTCCACTTGCCTCCAGATTTTGTATCAACGAGCTCGCTAAGATAACGTTGGACAAGCTGCCCATATGACCGTAGAACCTATCAACACGCTCATTGGATCCGACAGATCGGCATGTCAAGCTGACTTGAACGTGCAATATAAGGTTCGGTATTTAATTATAAATCATATACAAGGTCGTGAACCAAAACGCCTTGGAAAACTTGTGTTGTCCATGTTATCATTTAATCTCTCCACGTACGACAACGGTCTACAATTCAGGTAAGCTGTTGGGGTCTTATCAGTCTACCTATCATATAGGCACTAACAAAGCGGATTATTTTTGACCTCATCATCATCGTCTCGCCGTTTCCTGCTTCTGGCAGGGTCAGCTTGGGTTTCACAACCAAGTTTTTCCACCTCTTCCTATCTTCCCACAATCGTACTTCCTCTACTTGCCCCCAGTTATCTCCTCTCTTCTGTAAGTCTTCAGCAATCTTTTCCTTCCATCTCGTCCTTGGTCTTCCCCGTCTTCTTCTTCTTTCGATCTTTTTTTCATATATTCTCCTGGGCATCCTCTCTTCCGTCATCCGTTTCATGTGTAGCTTCTCCACACCAAGCATTTCTCTAATGTTTGTATTTCTAATCCTGTCCCTTCTTGTCTTTCCCACCGTGCTCCTCAAGAATCTCATCTCCGCCGCCTGTATTTGACTTTCTTCTCTATCCCCCATATTCCAGGTTTCTGCCGCATATGTGAGGATCGGTATGAAATAGGTCTTGTACAATGTCTTCTTGACCTGTATTGGTATTTCCCTGTCCCATACCAGACCTTTTACACATTGATGGGAGTTACTGGCCTTTTGTATCCTGTTGTTGATTTCCTCTCTTATCTTCCCGCTTGACATTATTTCACTTCCTAGGTAGGCAAAGCTCTCCACCACCTCCAGGGTTTCACCTCCAATCCGTATCTCTGCATGGTAGTTGCCTACGTCTCCTTCTCCTGGCATTGTTACCACCTTGCTCTTGCTTATGCTTATTTTCATGCCTGTCTCTTCAATATGCCTCTTCCACCTGTCCGTGTATCTCTGCAGTGCCTCTTCATACTCCGACCATGCCACAAAGTCGTCTGCAAACAGCATAACCTCCACCTCTTCTGTTTCTTCCATCTTTACCTTATTGTGTATGTCATCCATCACTATTATGAATAGCAATAGTGACAACACACTTCCCTGCCTCAGCCCTTGTGTTATTTGGAACCACCCCGACCTCCCAAACTGTGTTTTTACACAGCTTTTGCATCCTCTGTACATGCTTTTAACTCTGTCTGTCAGTCCTTTGTCCACTCCTTTTCTTCTCAGGCTTTCCCACACTTCCTCGGAACACTGTCATATGCCTTTTCGATGTCCAGGAACACCATACTCATTCTTTTACCTACCTCCCAACTTCTTTCCATAGCTTGTCGCAGTACAAATATCGGGTCTATAGTTGATCTTCCCCATCTGAACCCATATTGCTCCTTGTTCAGCATTATGTTCTATCTCTACGCTCATTCTTCTATCTATAATTCTTTCGTATATCTTTGATGTATGGCATAGTAAAGTTATTCCTCTGTAGTTTCCACACTTCTTTTTATCACCTTTTTTGTAAATCGGTACAATGACTCCTTTCTTCTAGTCCCTCGGTATCTTCTTTTCTTTCCATATCCCTCTGATCACTCTGTATAACCAATGCATTGCACTTGGGCCCCCAGCTTTAGTCATTTCCTCCACAAGTTCATCCACTCCTGCAGCCTTCCCATTTTTCATCCTTTTTAGTGCCACCTCCACTTCTTGCCACGTCGGTCCATTCTCATCCGCTTCTTCCCTCACCTCCTCCAAATCTACCTGCCTGTTCTCTGCCTTGGCTCTCACATTCAACAATTGATTGAAGTACTCTTTCCATCTTTCCTTTAATTTCTTCTGAATCTGTAATGAGTCTCTCTGAGTCATCCGTTAAGTACCTTTGTCCCCCTCTTTCTTTCCTCTTACTCTTCACTATGCCATACAACATCTTCTTATTTCCTTCTGAGTCTTGTTCCAGTTTCCTTGCAAACTTCTTCCAGTCTTCTGCCTTCTCTTCTTCGACTGTCCTTTGTGCTTCCCTCTTCGCCCTTTTGTAGGCCTCTCTCTTTTCATCCGTTCTATCTTTCATGTACTCCCTCCATGTTCTATTTTTCAGCTGTACTTTCTCCTTTACTTTTTCGTTCCACCATCTTGTTTCCATCTCTTTTCTTACCCCGCTTGTCCTTCCACACGTCTCCTCTGTTGTGTGCACCAGTGCTCTCTTAAACGCCCCCCATTCTTCCTCTACTCCTTGTATCTCTCCCCTTGGTATCACTTTTCTAATCTTCTGCTGGTATTCTTCTCCGACTGCTGTCTCGCTTAGTTTCCATACTTTAAGCTTCTTCTCCGCACACTCTTTACTCTTTGTTATCCTTGCCTCTATTTGGATATCTGCTACTAGCAGTCTATGGTCCCCGTCTAATCCCACAATTGGAATAATCTTTACATCCTTCAAACTCCTGTGCTTTCCTTTACTAATCATCACATAATCTATTTGTGTTTTCTGTTGCCCGTTCCAACTAAACCTGGTTATTTTGTGGCTGTCCCTCTTCTGGAACCATGTATTTCCTATAACCAGGCCGTTTCTGGCACACAGGTCTAACAGCCTTTCTCCCTCTTTATTCCTTCTACCGTATCCATACTTTTCAATCACTTCCTCATATCCAGACCTTTCCTCACCAACCTGTGCATTGAAATCCCCTAGGATGATTATATCCCTTCTTCCAATCAGCCCTTTCAGATGTTCTTCAAACTCGTCCTTTGCTTCCTGGTCGCACCCTACTTGTGGAGCATATATTTGACATATCTCCCATTCCTCATCTTTCACTTTCATCCTCATCCTTATTATTCTGTCTCCTTCTTCCCAGACTTCTATCACTTCTTTCCATTTTGGGCTTACTATTATCACCCCTCCATTTCTCTTTGCTTCTTTATTTCCACTCCACCATAGCCTGTACCCACAATTTATTTCTAATTTACCTCCATCCTTCCACTTCGTCTCACTCTCACTTAAACCCAGTATATCAATCCTCCTTTCCTTCATAACATCCACCAACTCATTCACCTTGCCAGAAAGGGTCATCACGTTGATGGTGCCTACTCTTATCCCCCACCTCTTTTTGCCTTCCAGTAGCCCATTTCTCACTGCTCTTCTGGTCGCCTGGGGGCAGCGCGTCGCTTGCTGCGGGGGACGCCCTAGCCGCATTCCATATATATCTGGTTGTGAACCCATGATTGGTTTTTGGCAGGTTGTTTAAGAGACACTGGTCAGCCAACACCCCTAATGTATCTCCCAGCAGTAACCCACACTTACTAGGGCTATGAATGCAACCGTTGGCCATTTTATCGGCTCCTCCGCCTCCACTCTTTATCCTCCCCCTGCTGTGGGGAAGACACTCTAGGTATGCCATTCCAGCGTGTATCACTAAGGCATTGCCATATCCTAGGTTTCCCATGTGGGGTTATTTTTTTCGAGGTTTTGCTCCTCTAGATCCGCTGTGTTTTGCTTCAACCAGCACCACCTCGCGGAGGTTGTGGCTCTTCACCACGCACAGGCGGTCTTGGGTATGTAGAGGCTATATGGACGCTGGTGTCCTATGTTACGCGTATCATACCCCTGTGGTGTGTGTGGACCAGTGTCTAGATATTTCTAGTGAAAGGTACTACCACTCGCCCCGCTCACAAACGTATGCACTTTAATATCTTACCGAAAAAAATTCCATCTCGAGATTTTTATAACTTAATTGTATAATTAATTTTTGAACAAATACTATAGGCATGTACATTCCATACATTTCTGATAAATACAAAAATAATAAATAATTCACTTAACTAGTATATGATTTACAAATCCCGAACTTAATATTGCACATTCATGTCAACTTTACGTGCCAATCTGTCAGATCCAATAGTTCTACTCCAGTAGGTTCTACTATCATATGTGCAGCTTGTACAACGTTTTATTAGCGGGGCTCGTACATTCGTACATACAAGCTTGTTGATAGGACACAAAGTCACGCCTTGCAACCCATGAGCAAGGCAGAACAAACGCAATGAAGAAAGCATTTATGATCAATAACTACCACACTGCTGCATATAGATTTTTTGTAATACCAGTACTTTCAAAATGCGGAGAATTTTATGTCCCATAAATGACTTCAAATAAGCCTTTTGCTAAAAACAGTATTTTAGTAGCTAGAGTGAGATAAGTGGTTTTCCGCCTACCCCTCCCATGCTATCTAGGCCTATGTCATATGCAAGCTTCATCAACTCGCCCCAGTGCTGATAAGGAAACTGGTCAATTATTAGGTGCTCCATTGTGTAGTGGTTGCACCAAACCCATTACAGGAACATTAGATTAGATTAGAAGGTCTTTGGTTCCAGTGTACAAATGTGGTAGATGGTCAGCTACGCACTTTTGTGGTCTCACTCGGCCGGACCAACCGAGAGTAGGCTCAAAAAATTCGTAATTTTTACCTGATAACAGCAAAGGCAATCCGGAAATCGAAATCGGTAGCTTTCACTTTTTATAGCCAAAAAACGGCAAAAAACGGGAAATTTATTAAGTACAAGACCAATTGAGTGATTGCGCTGGGGAAGGTGTAAAAAAATTCAATATTTTTTTAAAAATAAAGAAACAATGGAAGAATGGAATTCTGTGGAGTTTAGCGTTGAGATCCTAAAAAACGGTAAAAAATGGCACAATTCATTAAATAGACTAACTGACCAGTAATAATGAAAGAGGTAGGCTAATTTGATATTTTAAGCATAATTTATAAGAAATAACGTTAAACTCAATATATGTGCCTTTAGGCATTTTCCGGTGGATGAAAAAGGGTACCAAAAAAGGCACCGCTGTCTTTTAGATTGCTTGACTGACTTTCTGGGAGAGAAGGCAACAAATGCGATTAAAAGCATTGAGCGAACTTCTAAACCATAAACGTTTACCTTTCATATCCTAAAGGGCAAAAATGGTCGAAAAAGAGAGGGGGTTGGTTATAAGATTATTAATGCTATTATTTTCGCAAAAATAAAATAAACCCAAATGCAGTTGGAAACGGCAATAAAAGATAAATCGTAAATTGTTGGTATTATTTCAAGTACTTGAAGAACGGCAACAACGTCACATTTAATTAAATGGAAATACTATTTCCAGGAAAAAATAATTGGGTATGAAGAAAATTGTATCATTGGACAAGATTATGAACGCGGTTGGTTAATATTTATGAGTTTTATTTACACAAAAACAAATAATCAAAATAAGCTAATTGTTTCCAATTATTTAAAAGATCAAATACAAGGAAAACAATATATGGACGGAATGTGTTCCATCAATCTAACTAGACGGTTTGTGTAGTAGTGTAGTGTGTAAAACACCAATGTTCGGCATTTGCATTTCTATGGCCTGGCCATGTGTATGTGTAAACTTTTTGAAAAAGTCATTGTAAACCTACGAGTACGAAGCATCAAATTATGTAGATGTTAGCTCATGATATTATATTAATATACAAGTAAATGAAACACTAATATAAATACACATGTAAGATGTTGCAACAAATACAACAACTACAAGTTGTACCTTATTGTGTCCAACTTCGCTGTAAACAATGAAATACATCGGTGACTTAAGAGCCATCCTAGCAAAGAAGCACTCAATAAATTCAAAGATGTTCTGAAATCATCCTTGTTGATTCTGATATTTTCCCGCAGGTGTTCGCACTGTCCAACACATATTCCATATTTAAATCCATATTCACATATTCCATATTAAAATATCGATCTTTGGTTGGTTATCGCTCACTCGTCAATGGGGTTTGGAGGCTAAAGGGTTGGTTCAGTCGCTTTAAATTAAAATCCCTCACTGAAAATCAGTCATGCTACTCAGTGGATAGACTCTAAGAAGTTTGCACTCTTTACTTAAACTAGGTTATCCTCTTCGCCGCCTTTTAAATATTTTCCGTGCTTTGAGAATCACTAGAACAGAAACACATTCACATATAGTTGCATTGGTAATGCAAACACTATATTTCATTTAAATATATTATATCAAGTAGGCCTATAATATAATGAGGGCTTAAATATTATATATGTGTACCTTAGAAATCGAGGTCACCATCCTCATTGCAGTAGTTTCCTCTTTTAGGTACTGGTACCAAGGTCTCTTCTTGCACCCCTTTGCATGGTCTTCACAGTAACACAAGTCTGTATCTAAGCTTCAAATCACTGCACTGACACTTGGCTGTGGAACAGTGTTTGCATTTGCACGATATCAATTCTTACACTTCTTCAGGGGCTGGTTTTGTCACAAGCAAATGGGAGTGGGATACTTGAGAGGTTTGAGAATTGAAAGAATTTGTTACCTAGCAAACTATCATTCTACTGGTCTTGTATAATTTACATAACACATTTCTTGCTGTAAACCAAATACTTTTGATTTCAACTTTCACAATATTTGTTTAGTATTCTGCTTTAAGTATGACATATGTGTGGTCATCTCTCCCATGCAATGCTAGCGGTTACTTAGAGATTATCGGTAACTTAGACTAAATATTAAATGGTCCATTCCCCCCCCCCCCTTTTTTACATAATGCCCAACGCTATTACTTAAAAAAGATTTGGATTACAGTTTCTTCATGATCTCTTAAGATTTCAATTTTTTGCCGCCCTTACTAGCATTATCATTAATTGATATAGTTCATAAATTGCCCTTTTTTGCCGTTCTTTAGTATATAAAAAGTGAAAGCTACCGATTTCAATTTCCGCATTGTCTTTAATGCAATCAGATAATAATAACGATTTTTTGAGCCCACTCCCAGCGTATCTGGCCGAGTGAGACATTGTCTTGAATTTTTGAGCAAAGGTGACCGGCTACTGGCTAGTATGCCTTTTTTGTAACTTTTTGTTCTAAAGGCCAAGCAAAGCACTGCTGATTTTGATGGTCGCTTTATTTGCTCTGAATTCGTTTTAAAATATCGAGTTCGTGCCACCAGTCTCAGCACAGATGGTCTCAGTGTAATCAGTCGATAGGTCTTCTATATAATACATTGGTGCCCTTTTTTTTTGCCGTTTCTTGGTTTTTAAAGGAAGTAATTATTATTTCTTACTTCACATTATTTGTTATTGGCTACGTTCAGTTTGAACTTTGAAATACCGAGTTTTTTGACTCCTCTCCCAGTGTTATCGGTCAACTGGTCCTCTAACTAAAATGTGTGCCGTTTTTGCCGTTTTATGCTCCCAGTGCCAAACGGTAGCTATTTCCATTTTTGCATTACTTTTTCTTAACTTTACATGAAATAACAAATTGTTAGAGACCTATTTAAGCGTTATCAGTCAACTAGTCTTGTAGTATTTAAATAATTCTTTTTTGCCGTGTTTTGCCGTTTTTTGGCTATAAAAAGTAAAAGCTACCGATTTCGATTTCCGGATTGCCTTTGTTGTAATCAGGTAAAAATTACGATTTTTTTTAGCCTAGTCTCGACTGGTCCGGCCGAGTGAGACCATTCTGTTGAATTTGGGGGGATAGCTGACCGTCTATGGTGGCCGGAAAAGATAGTTTTTTTATTTTATATTGTGAGATTTTAATGGTAGTGACAGAGAGAAGTATGGACAAGTTGGTTTTAATTAAAATAAATCCAAGTTAAGCTATATTATGTTATTTTATTGTAGCATGATTGAGTAATGTTTGTAATAAAAAGAACACAAACTACTACCTCCGAAGAACCGCATATAAGTGTAGCATTACAGTTGCTATGACGGCACTAAAGACACCGTTTACACATACACCAGTAGCAATTGATAGATTAAAGTCAAGTAAATAAATAAATAAAGTTAAAAAAAAGCATGCCCGAATCGAGATTCGAACCCTGAACATTCTGCAATGGAAGCAGCAATAAACTCACTAAACAAATGAGCCACACAGATCTAGATTGATGTTCATTTGATTTTAACAGGGTGGGCCTAGCATACACATTTCACTCAAGTGTGGGAAATAGTGAATGTACGTTAACTTAAAACTAATACTACAGAACCTCTTTTTGTTATGGCTAATTGACTAAAACTAGAAACTGATAAGACTTTAAAACAATCAACACATATTTTTAAGTTTCGCTTAAATATGTATGATTTCTTCTGAAAATAAAATAAGTGAAGAGTGTAAAGATTAATGTGGGAAATTTTGTCTTGGTATTCAACCAGATGGTGTGATATAGAATAATCAAGTTTATTTAGTAGGTAGCCTAAAAGAAAAATACATATATGTAAGATGCCTACCAGTAAAGAAATACCTCTTTACTTTGGTAGTTAATTACATAGTTGTCTGTGCTTTGGTTAATTCAAATTTATGTATAGGCCTAATTCAAAGTTGGCCTAATGATGAAATCGCTGCGAAAGGTTTGGCCACAAGAGTTAAATGTTCTTTTAATTTGAAATTTTAAAATTCAAATTGTGATTTTTAGGATTCCTTGAAATGTGAATTAAAGCAGAACTGTATTATTACCCGATTGCAGATTCACACCGGCGTAAAACCGCACGTGTGTCACTTCTGCGGTCGAGGCTTCGCGGAGAAGGGTCATCTGGATGGCCATCTGCGGGTCCACACGGGCGAGAAGCCCTTCTCTTGTACAGTCTGCCTCAAGACGTTTGCCGACCGTGGCACGTTGGTCAACCACTCTCGCACCCACACGGGGGAGAAACCCTTCGCCTGCAAGCTCTGCGACAAGGCGTTTGCACAGAAGGGCTCGCTGCTCAAACACTCGCGCACGCACTCCCCCGACAAGCCCTACGCATGTGCCGCATGCAACAAGTGTTTTGCGGATAAGGGTTACTTCGTCAAGCACGTGAGACTTCACACGGGGGAGAATGTGCACACGTGCGACACTTGCGGGAAGTTCTTTGTGCAGAAGTGTCACCTGGTGAGGCACGCCAAAGTTCATCTCAATTCTTCGACAGAAATTGTAGGTCAGGAAGTCGGATGATTTCAAATGTTGTTTGAAAACTGTTGAAGTATGTGGTGTATATAGTCTGTCATTGATGGAAGCTGTGTGACCGTGCCAGTTTTGTATATTACTTATTTCTTGACTAAATAATGTCACAGTGAAATATAGGCCTAACGAACCGAAACCGTGTGTCAGTGTCTGCAAAGGGGACATATAGGCCTACTTGGAACTCTTCTCTTACATTTGCATGCTGTAAATTGGAAATGTGCAATGTGATGTTAATATGTAAATGACTAAATGTATGAACTTCTATACAATCACAAAAAAAATTGAAACAAAATTTTGTGGTGTATATTGTCAATTTTTTCTCTTCCTTCATATTTTCCTCGTTGTGTCTAGAGATCTGTCATACAAGATGTACAAACAAACTAAAAGTAACCATGTTTCATGTGAAACATGAAAGTGAGGAGAGTCTAGTCCAGTCAGCAACCCTGCAAGTCTGCGTCAATGTTGATAAAAGAGTGCAAAAAGAGGGCCTCTACCAGGGGACAGAGTGGGTTCCCTGGCCAACTTGGCCACAAGCAAAGAATGATCGAACATTATAGGTACCCATGCATAGGGATTTAAATGGTACCAATTTTTTCGAACATTTTTGGGGAGAACGCGTCGATCTCTTATCCGTTACGCCTCCCCGCAGTAAAATACTCCATAGTGGAAACCACTTTTTGTCGGAACCAAACCGGAAGCAACTTTATGATGTAGGTTGGGTTTGTCTACGCGGTTGTTTGAAAATAATGTTCGTAAGGGCTTCTTTTGTGCGCTGCCCGTGGTCACAGCGGTCCGCGAGGGGTGAGAGGCATTACCTGACCAGCCAATTAGGTTACTTTCTTGAGTAGATGTTTTTCTCGCAAAGCTGTGTTGTCGCAACTCCCTTGTCAATATGGGGGAGGGGCATGATACAATGATATTACTGTGTGGGCTAGGTATGCGGCTAGGTATGCTCGTGACGTCAAGTGGATACAAGAATCGCCCAGCGCACGAGTCAAGTGCTCGCATTCAGGGCTCCGCTCTGAGTTATTGACAGGGGTAATCAATGAATACTGTCTCTGTTCTTAACTAAACACTCATATTTCAAATCCTCGCACTTTGTTTATGGTTGCCGTCTTGGTGACAACTTATAATCTTCTTCAGATATCAGTAATATGCCACAACAGAACTATTACATTGCATTTTCTTGATACCGATATAAATAACTCACTTCCGTAAATAAATACGCACACAAAACTACTCTCAGTTATGTTCACTCGATCCTTGTTAGTTTGAAACCTTTTTACGATAGCATTATTCTCGCCAAGTCATCATAAATTTATTACGATTGCTTACTTCCACAAATGTTTATAAACTTTTCTCACTGGCTGTATCTGGACCTCTCAGTAGTGTGTCGTCTGCTTCCAATGTGCAAGGAGTCGTGTCCAGACGTCTCGTTGAGTGTAGATCAAATATTGAGAACTGTTGTCAGTGTGTTTGATTTGAGTGTTTAAAAAGTAGAATTTTCTACCCAAAGTGCTTAGTTCCGGAAGGATATAAAAAAGTAATTAACTTTTATAAAAGTGTTATTTTAGATGTAAATTGTCAATTAGAAGTTCCGATATTATAATATGAAACTTTTTTTTTAAAAATATATTAATAAGTGTGACGTGATGTGATACTATTTGCATATTTTGACCTACACAGTTGGTTCTCCTCGTTTGTACAGCGTTAACTATTAGTAAGCAACTGTTTATTCGTATGCTTCGTTCGTAAAAGCTTTTTATTTATTTTTGAAATACATTATTATGTAGTAATGTACTCTACAGTTAAAAATACTAACAATGATGATAACTTTCGCAATATGTACCGTACATGAATAATTGTGACAAGGACATATATATCAATTACACACAAATATATTTTATAAATCATCACTTTCGTTGTCAGACCAACCGTTTGGCCGTAATTGAGCGATAATCAATGCAATGCGTAGTCAAAATTGGGGGCACCGCCCCCGCCCCCAGTCGCGGATATCGCTCTGGCACCAAAGTGCGCTAAATACTGTAAAACCTTATGAACACATTGGTATATGGTGCTAAACTCTTTCCTCGAAATTGCACAGGATTCCATTTGATGCTGGACTATATGGGGCATCTGCCATATTGATGCGGCCATTGTTGTTTCTATGTACTCTTTGTTGTTTATCTGGTTCGTTATGTACAATTATTGTTTTGTTTTCCTGTAGGATTGTTTCATACCGATTTTGCAGCTAATGTTGTATTTTTGTTTGTTTTATATCAAAACACATTTTGTGGAATTGTACAATTCTGTTGTGTATGTAAAATAAATTAATACATAAATAATAGGGGCCTAATAATAATAATGTTAACGCCGGTTTTGACCGAGATTGTATGATTTTGATACATACAATACAATAATAATAATAATAATAATAATAATAATAATAATAATAATAATAATAATAATAATAATAATAATAATAGTAATAATAATAATAATCACAAAAGAAATTTTGCTGCTTTTCCACTGTTTATAACAGTTGTATAAAAAATATGGACAGTTCTAGTCCAGGAGTGTGCACACTATTGCAATACAATCAAAGTTAATTTATTAAATATTCTCAAACAGTTTCTATACATTTCCCAAATTTAAGTGTAGAAAATTACAAGGGTTAAAAATCCATTTTGACAACAATGAGTCAGCAAGTAAATGTTTATCATGTTGATCTACAAAACAAGAAGAGCTGTTGTTGATTGAAATATTAAGTACAGACAAATTAAAAGATAGGTCTAGCCTAGCTGTGACTCAGTTTTGGTGCTTCATTATTAGGTATTTTATTTATTTATTTATTTATTTATTTATTTATTTAATGTCTATCCTATTATATCTTTACCTTACTATGTAAGTTAGCAAAAGTTGCAAAAAAGTTTAAATAATACCGCTTTAAAAAGTGGGCATGTCTACGCAAATGACGCGCGCAACCACGGATAGGGGCATAACCTCCTTGGTGGGCGCAAGCCCAGTGTTGCCAATTTAGCGGTTTCGCCCCTAGATCTGGAGGTTTTGAGATTCAATTCGCGGTCAAAAATAAAAATCGCGGCTAGCGGCAAAACCTGGAGGTGTGTGATTTGCGAACTGGCGGTTTAAACAAAAGTAGCGGAATTGGCGGAATTGTAGGTAAAACTTAATTTTACCTCATGAATGTAAAAAAAAAAAAACGCCCAATCATACGCCCATACATCAACCTCCAAAACCGACGACAAAGCAGATGAGAATTGCTGCAGATGAGAATTATATCAATATCATGTTCAGGCAGTTGGGGTAAGAGCCAGAATTGACGAGTGGTGATAGGCGGAGCTTGCGCCGAGTACTGTGTCACGTGACTAGCAGTTGGGAAAAGTCCCTACTGTCCGGACGGATCCACGCAAAACACATCCACACTTAACTCATTCTAGCTGGTATAATATTGATTTTTAAGATATAACCTGGAAAACATATTTAGTTCACATACCAGTGGTCAATATAAAGGTTATTTCAAAATTATAGACGAAGTAGTTATAACTTGTTATAACAATTCACGCACTGAAGAGGATAAAATGAGCAAGGTGTGTTTTGTTTTTTCAACTTCAACTGGCGAAAAACTAATGATCGGATTTGGACGAGAGTTTCTTAATAATACATAGTCTACCAATAATGTGAGACAATAAGCAAATAAACTTTCTAGATAGAAAATGCCCAGAACGAAAATTCATAGCATGCACTAATATGCAAGGTGCTTAGTTTCACGTTCAAAACCGCTACTTTTGAGGCCCAACCGCTACACCCTGCATATTATTGCATGCTATGAATTTTCGTTCTGAGCAATTTCTATCTAGAAAGTTTATTTGCTTATTGTCTCACATTATTGGAACACATGCTAAAGAAACTCTCGTCAAAATCCGATCATTTGCTCATTTTATCCTCTTGATGCGCGAATTGTTATAACAAGTTAACTACTGGGTCTATAATTTTGAAATAACCATTTTGTTGACCACTGGTATGTGAACTAATTACGCTTTCCTATCGGTTATACCTGAAAAGTGAATATTATAACAGCTAGAACGAGATAAGTGTCGTACATTAAGCGAGTGAAAGCATAACAGTTAGCGGATTTGTCCCAACTATGGGCGCCACGTTCCTTCGTGACGTCCGGTGGCGGGTAAATCACCACTCGTCAATTGTGTAATTTTTTAACAATTTATTTCAAAATTACTGTTTTTTTTTTTTTTTTATTATTGTGATAATGTCAATACATTTTTTTTTCCTGCACAAGAAGACTGCAATTATTTTGAATAACGTGTGATCAAAATATATTTACTATCTTTGAATTTAAGTTTTACGAATCTAGCGGTATGAAGGTGAAATCTGGTGGATATTTTTGCCACAACAGTTGGCAACACTGCGCAAGCCGCGCAACAGTAGGCAGGCATGTCACCCGTCAATGGCAAGTAGATTTTTTGACACTATTGTATCGACAAACAACGCATAATGGTGAGTTGAAAAACATGCAAGTGAATTGCGTGATAATTATTCATATATTGCTAACTTTTTTATCATCTTTCAGTTGTTCTATTCGTTCTTCAAGTCTTTGGTAGGGAAGGACGTCGTGGTAGAGCTGAAAAACGATCTCAGGTCAGTGATCACCATTAGTTAGGTTATGTTTGCTTTAGGCCAAGCCGCTTGGCGATTGGGTTTGAAGTAGGCCTAGCGTATTTATTTATTCATTCACTTCCAAAATTAGTCGGTAGAAGAAAAACAGGTGCTGATATTCTTGAATTAGCCTAGCTTAAAACTGTAACAAAGCGTAATTTTACAAAACGTTCACTTCACAAGCGCCTAGGCTATAACCTCAAAATCGTTGGATTTGAAAACTGTAATGATGACTGCACTGTACGACAAAATAATAGACTCCCGGCAAGAGCATGATTAATAATAATAATAATAGGCCTTATAATAATCTTTATTTCACATTAAGGTTTAAAGGTCGATGCACAATAGCCCGGGAAGGAGCTCCGGTAACGGTAACGGGAAAGTTCGCTATAATTTAACATTGCCCGGTAACGTTAACGCTAACGGGAAGCTCCTTCCCGGGCTATTGTGCACCGACCATTAGGTTTGAAAGTTGAAAGTTTTATGGTCGGTGCACAATAGCCGGGAAGGAGCTCCGGTAACGGTAACGGGAAAGTTCGCTATAATTTAACATTGCCCGTTAACGTCAACGGTAACGGGAAGCTCCTTCCCGGGCTATTGTGCACCGACCATTATTGTTAAAAAGGCCTCTACCTAGGGTTATACAGTAGTGCCGGAAGTTAATCTTGCTAGGGGGGGCACATAAAGGCAGTGGCATATCCGAGAATTGACCATGGGGGGGGGGGGGGGAGTCGAACATCCCAACCAGAAAGGGGTCTGGGGCGAAAGCCTCAGCCGCCGGAGGCCTTTTCGCCAAAGGCGTTTTTTGTTTTTCATATGTTACGTTTTAAACGCCTGTGAACAATCGTATAATGTTATAGAGTAGGTTTCTTATTCTTCTTATTCTTTGTTCTTTATTATTCTTGTATTTTCTTTTTCTTATTGAATATGGCTATGAATCAAGGGAAATCGAATTTCTTTATCAAGTCTTGACACAGGCGTCCCTAAGATTAGAAACTGTTCCTTCTCTCCGGGAGTACTTTTTGGGGGGTTGGGGGAGGGGGGTAGCTTGGATATGCCACTGCATGAAGGTGACGTGCGTCGAGCGCGTGTTCTCGACGTATACGGTTCTGCCTCAGCCGCCGGAGTGATTATAGTTGTGTTATTACATATTAGGCCTACAGGGGTAATGATTGCACGATTGCAAGTGTAAAGTATAGACAATGCGGGGAACCGGGGGATTTGGGGAGGCTCGGCCCCCCAGTTTCGCCCCGCAGGGAATTTTTTAGAGTGTTTTGTCACGAACACGTTCAAATGGCTTTCCGTCCTAAAATAATACTTTGGTGTGGAAAACCAAACATTTACTTTATAAATAAATACATTGGATGAGCAAATACAAAGTACAACAAAACATTCAACATAAATCGCAAATATACATAAAATTAAAATCGATACAAATTAGTGCCGGTATGACATACCGTCGGTATTTTTAGTAACGATATGCATACCGGCTGATTGGGGTTGAGAGGGGGGGGGGAGGGATGGCTGGCTACGGCTAGGCTGCATTCCGATGTAACTCTAATTATGCCACTGTGCACAATAACAAGAAAGGTACAAATAATATTCTCTGGAAATTCAGCATACAGATAAACTAATTGCGCAATGATTGTTACACCAAAGCACGCGCACATCCTTTGACTACTACTACTTGTCAGTGCAACCACTGCAACAAACAATGGCACGTACGTGCAAAAGATCTCACCCCTTCAGATTTCGAAGAAGAATGTGTTCTGCTACCTCGTCTGCGGGAGTGTTTAAAAGCGCATATAGGACTGTTATACGATAATATGTTAATAAAACAATAGTATTTTACATTTTTGAGCACTGTGCTGTGAATGTGAATGCTGCTGCTGAAACTGTGAATTAGTAGAATTCTCTACTTCTAGGGGGGGCAAATCGATATTATTGCCCCCCCTGTTCCGGCGCCACTGGGGTTATATACAATACAGTTAAAATATATAGTAAATTGGTTCCTAGTGAGTGCATGAGGCACTTGCAGGTAAGGCACCTTCATGTTACATTTGTTTTGCTTATGGCAGGAAGTGGTGATGTACAGTATGAAATACAATAGAAAAACTATTAAGTAGGCCTAGGTAGGCTGATGTGTTTTAGTAGGTAGGTATTAGGTAGGTGGTATAACCAGTTGGAAATTAACTGGGCCCTATTGATTTGTACATGGCACTGAAATAGCTTCCTAATCTCTGGCAACTATAAGTTTAAACGGTAATTGTTCCGTATCGCTGATCGTGTTTCGTACTTACTTCTTTCTGTATTCTTTTGCGATATAGATCATGTGCATAGTACATTATTATTATTTCATGATTTATCTGTAAGCTCCAGTGATTTTCAATACAAATAGTAGCCTAGGCCTATCTTCTTTCATATTAAATTATCATTTTGAAGTTGCATCGATTTGACAACACAATCATGTTCAATATGGCGTACGTGCGAGGGCGCAGACGTAAGTACATTTAAAAACCCTAGATTTGCGCCCGAAAGTGACTTTGCCCGAGGTAAGGGTTTTTTTTTGTATCTGGTCGATCTTGGCCTAGCTGCCTGACATACCATGAAAAAAGTGAGCACGAAACGTGATCAGCGGTACCTACGGAACAATTACCGTTTGATCGTGCGGAGTGTCTATACGTCCGACGGGTCGGACGGCCAAGCAGCCACAGGCTATACGTCGGACGGACGGCGAGTGAAACGCAGACTATGCGTCTGACTTCTGCGCATGTGCTGTGTATGCGAGGCGCATAGCTTGTGAAATAAAGCAGCACTAATTCTAGTTTTAACGGCTCTAAATGGCACTAATTTAGCACTAATTAATTGTGCAGTATGAGTGATATTGGATGAATGGGGCACCTCACTGGCACCCCTCCCCCCCCCCCCCCATGGTTTTTGGTTTTCTCTCAATTTAACTTTTGAAATAAAGTAGCACTAAATAGTCAATCTACTTTTAACGCCACTAAATGGCACTAATTATTTGTGCAGTTTGAATAAGATCGGTTGAATGGGGATGATACGTGAAGTTGGCACCCCCCATAGACATGTCTCCATAACTTCGTAAATAATGCAGCACTAATTCTGGAATAAACGGCACTAAATGGAACTAATTCATGGCTTGAACAGTGAGCAAATTGGAGAAATGGGGGGTGCCAACTTCACGGACCTGACTCTGATTAACGTTGTCGGACGTACATAGTTATGCCCTCCTAGGCCGTCCGCCCTCGGACGTAGTGCACAAACTCAGCTGTACGCCCGGCCAGTGGCGTAACGCAAATCGCCCGGGCCCCCCCGCAAGAATCGTTTCGAGCCGCCTCTATGGTGTTAATTAAGAGCCCAATCAATTACATAACGAAATATACTTTTACTTGAGCACTAATACCCTCACTCAGTTATCTTATTTAAAGTAAAGTACTTAATTACATGCAGTAATATCACTAGAAGCGGTCTCAGCGACGAGCATTCTTGCGAGCAAAGCTGTCAATTATATTGTCCGTATTTAACTTCTTGGCCTGCTCACAGTTCACACCCTATGCTGAGTATACTGAGAGAGCTTTCAGACTGTCTTGAGGCACGCTGCATTGCTGCTCCTCAAATAGTTTTTTTTTTATATATATATTATTGTAAAATTTAAAAATGACTTTTTGGTATGTTGTTACTGTGACCAGGATAATAAAAAATAACATGAAGGCCAGTGGCGTATCGAGGAACTCACAAGGGGGGGGGGGCCTGGGTCGAAAGTCCCAGCCGGGGGAGGGCAGTTCGCCAAAGGCGAATTTTTTTCTTTGTAGGCCTATGTGACGTTTTACATGCCTGTAAACACGTTTCAAAATCGGACATGATACAAGATATATAATATGATAGTTTTCACTAGTGATGACATCGGGTAGTAAATATTGGAGTCGGCTCCTGACCTTAGGAGTCGGGTAGGAGTCGACTCCTCGAACAACAAAACGATAAAGTAAAAGCGATTAATTTTATTTTAACCAATGTTGCAATGCAACACCCTCGGCGGGCTGCGTGTGTTCCAGGCGGGAGCAAAAAAAAGTGATTTGGCAGTAAAGTACAATTCTTTATTGTTTTTTTATTACTGATTTGTAATATTAGGCAAATATTGGAGGGAAAGGGAAACAGAAAGGGTTACAGGCCGCCAATACATGTTACACTTACACAAAGCAACCGACGTTTGAAGGAGTGGACTCCTAGAAAATGGAGTCGGGTACCCGAGTACCCAATGTCATCCCTATTTTTCACCCGTCCGGGCCCGTGGTAGTATTTGGCCTAGGGAATAAGATTAATATATTTAGGATTCAATATAGTTTCTTATAGGCAGTGCCAATCGTAAGACAAGAGAAAAGAGGAACCCACTGACTTTCCATCCATAAGCCCTTTTAAAAATATATTCCTTCTGGCGAGCCGGGCCCCCCTACACAGCGCCCCCCCCCCCCCCCCCCCCCCCGCTTCGCAGGGGCGGCGGGGGTCTCCTTTACCCCACTGCGCCCGGCATTCCGTCAGACGTATAGATGTGACCTTGATCTTGGTGAATCTTCGATGTCGCATAGGGCTTACCTGATACTTGCTCAAAAGTGTGAATTGTGTATCTCTCACGTTCACTAGGCCTAGGCCACATTAATATTGTGTTGGCAATAATTTTATAGTTGCATTAAGACTTGTAGTTCTCATAGCCGTACATGATAATGAAAAGGTTGCAAATACTTCAATTGTTCATGTGTGACCTTGATCTTGGTGAATCTTCGATGTCGCATAGGGCTTACCTGATACTTGCTCAAAAGTGTGAATTGTGTATCTCTCACGTTCACTAGGCCTAGGCCACATTAATATTGTGTTGGCAATAATTTTATAGTTGCATTAAGACTTGTAGTTCTCATAGCCGTACATGATAATGAAAAGGTTGCAAATACTTCAATTGTTCATGGGTTAAATCAGTTATAATGCTGATCCCCGTCATGTCTACTTGTACCTAGGCACTTTGCCAGAATACTCTGTAATCTCTACTAAATTTCCTGTAAGCCTTCAGTTAGGCCTACCACCAACATTGTATGTTTTGTTTGTTTTCTCATTTATGCCTAAACTTTTATTTGTGTTTTGTTTCCAAATCAAAACACTTGTAATAATTTTGTAATTTTTCTTTTTTCAGTATCTGTGGAACTTTGCATTCAGTTGATCAATATCTCAACATAAAACTGACTGATATCAGTGTAACAGACCCGGACAAATATCCTCACATGGTAAGATCATCTATTAAAGCTGCGTTTACAATCTTGATTAGTACTATAGTTTAATGATAAGACTAGTGTTTAAGAACTCCAGGTGATGCCAAATCAAAAACTAATTCAAATCATGTGGTGACATATCGATCAATCGCTGATTGGATGTTACTAACAATCTGACCTTGAGTGAGTAAGAAGTTGAACGTTAGTCAACTTTCTAAATCACTAGTCTTAATCATTAATCATTGTGAATGGTATAATGCAAAATCCTGTACTTCAACCTTTAATCGTTAGTCTTAGTAATCATTGTGAACGCGGCTTAAAACAGACCAGGAACTTACATTGAAGCTGAAAACATTTGCCAAGTGTTATTCCATAGTGGACCTCTTAAGGTGATTCTAACCCCCCTTAAAATTAACACTTTTGCTACAAATTACTTGCAAATGTGTATGTGTGACATATGAAGTGTACCCCTCCTCCCCCCCCCCCCCCCCACTACCAAAACTCCGACCGACCTCCCCGCGCTTCGTTTTCATTTCAGTCGAGCGGAGACTCTTGTTAGAGCAAGGTCACGCCCGCGATGCTGCCACTCTGCTCACTTGGTGTCATGTTTCCCTCCAATACTTGGATTGCATCTGTACATTTGCGTTCTCAACTACTGTTGAGCGGCCCTAGGACACAAGGAGACAATTTCTGTGCGCAAATTACCTGTCTAAACCTGTAAAGTAGTTACGGCTGGACTGCGACGCGAGCAAACTGATGCTCTTTACATCCCTGTACTTATGGCACTAAGACTCTAACAGTTTTTGACGTAGGCTTAGGGTGCCCAGATCTACAATCCGAAAAAGCGGGACGACTACGAATATTTTAAACTTAAGTGTTTTAGAAGGTTGGGATTGGTGTGGAGGGGGGGGGGGGGGGGGGGCGATAAGAGAAATTTTATTACAGTTTTGAATATTTTATATTGTTGGGCAAAATAACAGTTACATGCCTGTCTACTACCATTCCACTATGTTATACTATTATTATTTATTATATTGAATATTGATTGATATGAATGTCGCCGTAAGGGAGCCATCACCCACGACACGTAGGCAACTTTCAAGTCGTTGACGTGCCGGCAGTTGGCGCAACTGGGTTTACCGCATCTTGCTCATTAGTATTACGCTTTTGATACTTATCTGAGCCGTGAATAAGGTCCAGTAGGTTGGCATTTTTCAGCAGCAGGTCATGAAATCCAATACATGTCACCTCACTAAAGTGTGTTTTCAGAATCATCATAGCTTTGATTGTGGACAGATCTAGACGACTTTTTTCGTCACTCAACATAATATTGTTCATCGCCGAAAACACACATGGCCACTTCCAAATATTTCTAATTATGTCAGAAGGAGAGCGCCAGCGTACTCCGGCTGACAACGGACCTGTCCATTTATTGATAAAGAAAGAAATACAAGGTAGTAAGCGCAAAGTTTGAAAAATTCAAAATCTGAAATTTTGCATTTTCAAAAAATCGGGACAAAGGTGCGTCCCGCCGGGAAGTGTGGCGGGACACGGGACACCCAGCTGAAAATCGGTACTGTCCCGCTGAAAACGAGACGTCTGGGCACCCTACGTAGGCTTGAGAATGAGACTGCAAGCATTTTGGGAGGATAAGGGTCGAGCGCATGATTGATAAGCACTTTTTTTCTTGTAAGTGACTCTTTTCATAAATAAGTTATTTTTTTTTTTATTTTTTTTATCATATGCCCACATTTGGCTTAATCAGGCCAGCAGCATATACTCAAGTGCCTTTTCACTGGGACACAAAAAAATTAATTACCAAAAACTGGGCACATAATTGTGTTTTAAAATTGTCATGTACCATCATTCCTAAGATAACAAACTACATTTTCGTGTACCGGTACTTGACAAATATGGTCTAGAGGTGTTACTAGCATTAACATAGGCCTAAAGACTTTTGAAGCTATCGGTACATGTAAAAATAAAAGTTTAATTTTTTTAAACCACTTTTTGGAGACATAATATCAATATTTATCAACCTTCATCAAAAAAACTTAATTTAAGAACGTTACAATACCTAGATACCTTCACATTAAATGGCTTTGTTAGATGTGTGCATTGAGTTGCACATGGTGTGTTTCTCCCTGGAGTACTGCATTATGCCAGTTGCACTCGACTTCACAACGTTATGCAGTACAGGTCATGCCACAAGCCTTCCAAATCCTGTCTCTTATGACTTATGAGTGTATGGTCTGAAACAAGTTGACAAAAATGCTTTGGTTTTAGCAATATCCAATATGCCACAATACCTTCAAGTGTCCTAGGTTTGGGAACCAGTGAAGTGAAAAGGGGCACCTGAATAGCCTCAAATGAACAAAGTCGAATCAATCGTGTGTAGGCCTACTGCACTTTCAAGTATAATCCTAACCAAAAAAACTAAACATATCCCGGAACATCGAATCTTTTTCGACATAAACCCACCAGAACACCGCAGAATATTTGTCTGCGTAAATCCACTGGAACAACTTTGAATCTTTTTTGGCGTAAATGTACCGTAACTACGCCGAAATCACAGTGTTGGTTGATACATTTTATAATTCTTTTCAAAATACAGTATATGTTTTTATGTTGGTCAGTACATTCTACTGACTGCATTACGCGGACAAAGAGTCGGCGTTGTTCCAGTGGATTTACGTCGATGAAGATTACGTTCTGGGATAGATGTCTACTTTTTTGGGTTAGGTTAGGGTTAGGATTATATTTGAAAGTGCAGTTACACACGATCCATTCGACGTTGTTCCATTCGACGCTATTCAGCGTCCTAAGTGAAAATATGAACTAAAACATGCATGAAGTTTTGTAATCTTTAGGTGGAAAAATCTTTTAGTTATTAACCTGGGAGAATTCTAGGCATGAAATTAAGGTGTCACTACAGCAAGGACTATGGCCCGCTAGAGGGGTAAGGGGAAAAGTAGCATAGTTTGCCCTAGTTCGTAATAAAACAGTCATAACTTCGGCAATAATAATCGTACGAAAACGATTTATGACTTTTTGAAAACCCCAAAGACTCCGCTTTAATATTAGAACTTGTTTGTTATTATTGTTTAAAGCAGGACTACAATATTTGTATTTTAATAATTATGTGCAAAATTGACTTTGCCCAGATTATTATGTGCAAATATCACTTCAGAAATTTCAATTGAACGTTTTTGAATAAAACACGCAGTACTTAACGCCACAGCATACATATATTTTGATTTTTTAACTTTTAAATATGATTAAAAAAATATTATAATTTTATTTTTTAATTGTATATTTTTATTAAACGTTATAAAAATTTTACAAACTAATTTTGTTGTTGCATACTATTCAACGCAGTAAGTGTAATGCTTTTTAAATTTTGATGATATCTATAACCGTTCTTGAGCAAAGTTGGGCAAAAGTTTACAAACATTGTAAAAGAGAAGTCGCCCGACAACGAGCGATTTGTGCAGTCAGCGGTAGCTTCTGAAACTCAATGACGCTTTATCAGTGACTGACGGGTGGGAGAAGGACGGCTCGTCGTGGGCCGGTTGAGGGGAAGGACGAAATCACAGATAACGGATTCTTGTTATCTGTGACGGAATGCGATATCACACACAATGAATGGTTACTGATGAAATGGTTTCGCGTTAGTACTCGACTCAATTTTGGGAGGTCGCTGGTTCGATTTCCATCACCGGCGATCCTGGCTCTAGTTTTCCAGAGAGTTTTCTCAGACGTAAGACGAATGATGGTGTTCATAACTAAAACAGCCCTAATTCCTTCCCAACTATTCCTCGAACTGCCGAAGAAGCCCTACGACCTACTAATAAAAGCTTTCCCTATATCGGTGTCAGATAGGGTCGAGTATAATATAATCAAAATATAATAATATAGTGTAATAGTAATGTAAGTAACTCAAATATATGCAGAAATAAGCAACTCATATGTTTTAATTATGGATTTAAATATTCAAATCATCGCAAACGGTGAATTTGGAGTCATGACCTCCGAACATTTATTTTCCAGTTTTATTGATCTCAAATGTATGTATAGTGTTCCGAGACAATTGATTAAATCTACATTTATCTAATCTCTTACGTAGCCGTCCGCCGTAGCTCATAATTATATAGTAGGTACGGTTGGGGCGTAGGTCATAAGGTCATAAGTCATACGCGTCCCCCTAGGGAGGGACGTGTGTTCGAAACCCGCATAAGTTTTAGGCGATGATATTTACTTGATATCCTTTTGTCGATACAAAGAAATTTTATGCCCAAATCATAAACACGCCCCTCGAGGCTAAAGTCAAGAAGGGCTTTAGCGTATCGAATGAGAAACAAAGCGCGCGAACGATCCGAACAACTAAGTGATAATGAGTGTAATCATCAGTTTCAAGTGCAGCAAGAAGACGATGTCAACGATACGAACGGATCAAATACATAAGTATTTTTGTAGTTGCATATTATTATTTTGGTTTATTTCGTTTTTTTATAAACTATTTGGAAGTGCTGGCAATTTCAGGAAGCTCCCCCCCTCTGTATACGTCACTAGTTCTAGGTATAACTATTCACGATACCTATTGCGATTTTAAATCCGATTAGGAGGCCTAAGAGTAAAAAAGACAGACAGAAAAAGAGCAAAACTAGTAGTGTCCTCTAATAGTTTTAAAGGAGTTATACTTTACTTTGGTAAAGGGAGTTTTCTGTGAACGCCACTTTAATTAATGTAACTCGGATTAATCAGACAAAATCGGATACGAACACATATAGAAACTCCATACAAAATATGTGTGTGTAACCGTGTTCTATAGGTCCGACTTCAAGAGGAAACATTTTCAAAGTTACGGTCTAGTACAATGTTTTATCAGGGGTTTGATGATATATTACTTTACAGTTCACAGTTGTGACAAGTACAATTGTTAATAACATATAACATCACCCCAACAAAAAACATTTTGCTTCTGTAAAAATACTTTATTTCGGAAGCACAGTTGACGACTAGCGTTTAAGTTGCGCCTTCAAAATCTCCAAATCGTTTACGGGGTATACTGCCATCCGATCAAGCAACCGCTAAAGACGTCCACATTGAATTTACAAAGTAAGTTCAAATCAAGTTGTGTAATGAGAATGACAACCACGTTTACATTTAACGTCATCAACAATCATCAACAATCAGTGACCTGAGATTACGCATTGTTGATGGCGTCAAGTCTGTAGCTGAACTTAGCAACGATAGTCCGGCTTTCGGGCATTACAATGACAGTGGAAATTAAAGCTATTTAGTATTAATTTATATTCAATTAAAAAATATTACTGAGAATGCACAGGGCGTTACCTGGGCCGGAGCATTCCGGTTTCCTTTTTGAAACCTTAATGCGCGTTCCGGTTATTATGTTATTCTTGTTAATTTGTACGAGGGCATAGGCGTGCGCAGGGGGGGGGCAAGGGGGGGCAGCGGCCCCCCATTAGGACAGGTGAGCTTTTTTTTGTAATAGAATTTGGCCCAGGGTATACAGTATACGCCTGCCGATCGTAAAAGACAAGAAGAGGATGTATAGCACCTTCCTCATATTAAATATAGTCCTCAAACTGTCACTGTTGCTCCAACTGTCTTGCCCGTTTGACCCGGGAAACAATAGGTCCAGGATAGTGCCTGTCGTAATGGGTGACAAAAATGCTGACATAATGGTTCTAATATTACCTAGATTGGAATGACGTTGGAATCAGCTGACCGGCCTCAACATCAACTGTTGCCTTACCACCAAGATTTTGGCTGTGGGACTGACCACTTCCTTCACTTTGTAACAATAATATCACTGATATCCACAAATAGTCGTGTGAAACTAACCCATTGAACAGACAACCTGTACTCCTCCTAATAAGTTCCAAAACACGTTTAAAAATGCATGTCTTTAAAAAAATCTTCTGCGGAGCTTTTTTGTGGGGGGCATCCCCCCCACACTCCCCATTGGCGCCGCCGTGAAGTACTTTCATTGGGAATTTATTGTGTCCCCCCATTGATCAACCTCTGCGCACGCCTATGTACGAGGGCTAGGGTGGTTATAGGTTATACGTTGTCCACAATGACGCGGGCCCATGCAAGACCCAGTACAAGGAAGGAATGATCTCAGTTACTACCCATACCCCGATCTCAATCTTTGCTTCATTCTCTACTGGATACGTTAATTTTATGTTAGATTACTAACGAGCCACATTCTGTGAATAGGTTCCGAACTATAGGAGTTACATCTTTCGGGAATTAAGACGGATGCGTTCGTAGATGCATGTAGTATTTTGTCGTGCTGGTGTAGTGTTTAGATGAAAGACAATAAAATCATTGCGAGTTGACTGATCAGCAAAGAATACTAGGAAAACGCTCCGCGTTGCCAGATGAGCGATTGTTTTTCATTAAATCAAAAAAATCATTTACATATCATATTAATCTTACAAAAAAAACGATACCTTTATAATAAACATATATTTTTTTACAACATGGCGGTTTAAGTTACAACCTTAGAATTTGTGTACTTTAATTCTAGATATGCTGTTAATAATTGCACGAAATATTATTTAAATCCGTTAATAAATGGTCTTTAAATAAATTAAAACCTTCAAGTTGAATTTTCAATGAATTTTCACATAATTTCATTCAACCATGCTCTTCTTAATAGGCTCTAATTCATAAACTATTAAACTAATCTGTGTATAGAACGTTGCATAATGTAGATACAGACTAGATCTAAAACGTGATATTGTTTAACAACGGATCGGAATATCGGATCGGTAGTTTTGTAAGAAAGGTACGTTGATTTTTTTAAACTTGAGTTTCAATTCGATTCTTTGTCGTAACCACTATGTAGTCAACTTGTGCAGAGTGCTGGCTGGCATCGTTGTAAAATATAATATAAAACAGTTGTATTATTTCTTACTTAGTTCATGTCCTTGTGATTTTATTTTATTTACAACTCGCAGTTTTAACTTTTAACACCATATAACTTCGTACTACCTTTTTTTCGTATTATCTTTGTACTACCATGGTATAAGAAGGTACTATAAGTTATTGGGTTATGATGTAATATAGCCTAATATATCTCTGTATGATATTGAATATTATATTAGTTAAAATATTAATATGTTTTATATTTGTAAAAGATGGTGGACAGAGAAAAGGAAGGTACAGTGGGGAAAGGACTAAAAACTAAAAAACCTGGGGCAAAATGCTGGGGCTGTGAAAAAGTAGTAAAGGTGGGGATACAGTGTGGAAAGTGCAAGATTTGGGCCCATTTTGCGTGTGCCGGGGTGGAAAAGAAGGACTATAGTAAGAAAAAGAAAAGTGACTGGAAATGTGGGTGCGAGAAAAGTGAGGTTAGGGAAGACACCACGAGGTCTAGCCTAGGCCTAGGCCAACAAGATAGCCTAGAGATAGACAATGACAGTGACATAAAGTGGAAAGTGGAATGTATAAACCAAATAAAATACATGAGGGAAGAGATCCTAAAACTAAAGAAGAGTGAAGATGAGCTCAATGAGATCCTGTCCGACCGAATAATGTGGGAGATGGAAATGGAGGGAAACATAAAGCAATTGGAAAATCAAAACAAAGAACTGAGGGAAATGTTAAAGAAGGAGACTGAAGGAAGACGAGAACTGAGAGAAGTTATACAAAAGGAGAGTGAAAGAAGATGGGAACAAGATAAAGAGACACAGCGGAAGATTTATAAACAAAAAATGAGACTGGATGCTGTGTCCCTAAACCAGTGCTACAGCACAAAATGCGTAGAAGCAATGAAACTAACTGAGAGGGCTGAAGTCATTCTTGGTTGGCGAGACAAAATGGAAACTGAAGAAGAACTAGGCCTAGGGGACAGTCCAGAACCAGTAAGCCTAGAACAAGAACCAGAGGTAGGCCTAGGCCTAGACCTAGGGAATGGGCAAGTGGTAGGCTTACGAGACTGTGATCAAGGGCTAGGCCTAGGCCTATGGAATGGGCCAACAATAGTAGGCATAGACCAGGTACAGGGACCAGGCCTAGGCCTAGGCAACAGGCCAACAATGGTTGACCTAGGCATTGACCAAGAACAGGGGCTGGGTCCAGGAAACGGATAAGAGGTACAGGTTCTTAACCAAGACCAAGAGGTAGGCTTGGACCTAGGAAACAAAAAGGATAGGCCCACCAAGGCATTACTTATAGGTGACATAGGGGGAAGAACGGCAGGACAATTCTGCACAGTTGATGAATACAGAGCCAGAGCATACCCAGGTATCAAAATAAGGGAATTACAACAGAAAATCCAAGAGTATGGTGATGAGAAAGTGGAAGTAGTGGCCATACAAGTGGGAAATGCAGAAAGAGTTGGTCCAGGCAACATAGAACAACTAATGACACAAGTACAGGACTTGCTATCAACAACAAAGCAGAAGTTTAAAGGTGCACAAATAACTATGTCTGGCCTCACCACATGGACAGGAACCAGTGCAAACATGCAAATAAAAACTATCTGTGAGAAGGAAAATGTAATATTCATAGACATGTCAGGATTGAAGGGAGAAACCGAAAACTGGAGGAGAGAAGCACAAATGGGGACACTAACTAGGAAGTACATAAGTAACATGATGCGGATGAACGAAAATGATCATACAGTAGGCGCACAAGTACTAATGCCATGTCAAAACACACAAACTGACAATACTCACATAGGAAAGAAGGATTTTCACACAAGGTGGGTGTGGAGAACAAGAAGAAAATAAGAATAAATCAAACGATGGTACAAGGGAAGAAACGTGACATTAGACCCAGAAGAAAAAGATGTAGGCCAAACCTCAGCAAACCTACAATGATGAAAATAGGAACCCTAAACATAATCACTTTGAATGGGAAAATCGAAGAACTAGTAGATGTCATGATAACAAAAAAACTGGATATATTAGGACTGAGTGAAACAAAATGGAAGGGGGTGGGGACTAAGGAACTGAGAGGAGGTTACAAGCTACTGTGGTCGGGAGCAAATGAAGGCAAAAACGGAGTGGGCTACATAATCAGTCCTAAGTGGAAAGAATATGTCATACACATAGACAATATAAGTGACAGACTGTTGAAAATAAAAATACAAGTAAACAAAGCAACCTTAGAGATTATCCAATGTTATGCACCCCAAGTAGGAATAGCAATGGCAGAAAAAGAGGCATGGATTAAACAACTAGAAGAAAGTATTACCGAGAAAAAAGTAATAGTCATGGGGGATCTCAATGCTAAGGTGGGGAAGGATAGAAAAGGCTTTGAAGAAGTACTAGGGGCGCATGGATACGGACCAAGAAATAAAGAAGGAGAGAACCTGCTACATATGTGTGCGAGGAGTGGTCTGAGAGTAGCAAATAGCTGGTTCATGAAGAAACACAATCAACAAATAACAAGATACTCCTGGGATGGCACATCGGAGTCTGTAATTGACTATATAATTATAAGCACCGACATAATCAGAGAAGTCACAGATGTTAAAGTAATACCAAGTGTATCGTTAGATGGAGACCATCGACTTCTGGTAAGCCATATGAGAGTTGACACCATAAACCAAGCCCATGGTAGTTACCCCAGGATGAAACTACCAAAAATCAAGATATGGAAGTTACAGGAAGAGACTGCCAGACTGTCCTTTAAGAAACTGATAGAGGATAAGTACCCAAAACAAGACCTGAAATCAGTAGAGGAGGAGTGGAAGCTACTAAAATCAACATTTGTTAGTAGTGCGGAAGAAATATGTGGGAGGGCAGGGGGCAAAAGAAAGGAAAAGGAAACCGTGTGGTGGAATGAAAGAGTGAGAGAAGCTGTTAAACGTAAAAATGTAGCCAGAAAGGAAAATGATCAGAATAGGTCGGAAGAAAATGAAAACAAATATAGAAAATACAAGAAGGAAACTAAGAAAATAGTAATGGAAGAAAAGAAAATTTCTATGGAACTATTTGCAGACAAGTTAGAGAGGGACTTCGAGGCAAATAAAAAACTAATATATGGACTTATAAGAAACAAAAGAAATAAAGGAGATACGACAAGATATCTGACCGATAACACTGGAACACTTGTTACTGACCCAAATGAAATAAAAAACATGTGGAAAAACTACTTCCAAAAACTACTAAATATGCCTATCAATGAAAATCCTAACCAAACTCTAGAAACCAATCCAACAGAAGAAAGCAACACAAGCAACAATGGGGAAACAATCGGAGAAACTACAAGTAATACAATATCTAGACAGGAAGTAACCGAAGCAGTAAAATACATGAAAAATGGAAAAGCAGCAGGAGAAGACGAAATAGTAGTAGAAATGATTAAAGCAGCAGGGGTGACAGGCATAGATTGGATATGGAGAGTTATTAGTGCAGCGTGGAGAAATAAGAAGGTGCCAGAGGACTGGGGGAAGGGAATAATAGTACCAACCTTCAAGAAAGGGGATAAGAAGAAGTGTGGAAACTATCGTGGAATAACCCTGATGAGCCAGTGTGCAAAAATATACGAAAAAATACTAGATCGTAGACTACGACAACAAGTTGAGCCAAATATGAGAGAGGAACAATACGGGTTTAGGGCTGGCCGCTCAACCATTGACCTCATATTTGCACTCAGACAAATAATGGAAAAAAAGTGGGAACAGGAAGAAGAAATGTACATGGTCTTCTTGGACCTGGAAAAGGCATACGACAGTGTCCCAAGAGCAAAAGTCTGGGAATGCCTAAAAGCTGCAGAAGTGGATAAGTGCCTAGTGTCAAGAATACAAAGTACATATGCCATAAGCAAGAGCTGCGTACAAACACCACTGGGTAGAACGGCTTGGTTTGAAATAAACAGTGGACTACGACAAGGTAGTGTGATGTCTCCTACACTGTTCGCCATTGTGATGGATGCCATACTTCGAAAAGTAGAACCAACTGAAAACAAAATGTCAAAGACAATGATATTTGCAGACGATATAGTGAGATGGGGAGATTCCATTCAAGAAGTCCAGAAATGTATAGATAAATGGAATGAGGAAACACAGGAATTTAACATGAAAATAAGTAGTGAAAAGAGTGAAATGGTAATAGTAACCAAGAAAAGTAAACCAAACCAGAAAAAGATAACACTACGTGGAGAAGAGCTGTCGATTGCAGAAGAATTCAAATACCTGGGAAGTATGATGACAAAGGACGCCAAAATAACAGCAGAAATAACAAGGAGAATCGTACTTGCAGACAAGTTCTACCAAAGTGTACGAAAACTACTATGGAAAGAGGAAATATCAAGCAGATGTAAAATGCTATTGTACAAAATGTACTTCCTCCCAATTTTGTCTTATGCATCAGTGACATGGACAATAGGAGGAAAGGACGAGAGCAGATTACAAGCAGCAGAGATGAAATTCCTAAGAAGTGCAGTGGGCGTAACGAAACTGGACAAGGTACGAAGCAAAACAATAAGACACAAATTAGGAGTGGAAACTCTACAAGACAAAATAGGAAGAGAAAGACTTAGGTGGTATGGACATATGAAAAGAATGAAGGAAGACAGAATCCCAAGAAGAGAATTTGAACGTACATGTGGGGGAGTACGAAGAGTAGGCCGGCCAAGAGATAGATGGAGGGACCAAATAAAACAAAGCATCGAAGAAAGAGGTGAATCATGGGATAGGATTAATGAAGAAAGACGCTGGGAAGACAGAAAGAAGTGGAGAGAATTATTAGAAACGGCAGTTATAGAAGAAAACGAAGAAGATGAGGTGCTGAGCCTGGCTAGCAAGCACTAGAAGATAGCCCGAGAAACTGGTGACTTGTCACCCCCCGACCCGACGAATGTTGGATAAGGGTGTTTGATATATATATATATTTGTACTACGTGATATTAAAACTAGTTGCCCGGCATTCGGCAAACAAGTAGTATAATTACTGTGCTAATAAAAAAAAATGTATTATTTTTATAGAAGAAACGTTTTATAATTCTTATTAGAGGAAAAAACCGATAATTTTCACGATTGTCACCTTCACGTGCCACTGTTGGCAGCGGAGCTTCGAATAGCGTTCATACGCAGATAAGAAATTTACTACGTAAGGAATTCCGAATTCCTTATCTGTGGTTCATACGTCATAACTTCCCCTATCGCCAGCCGACTTGACCTTGAAGCGTCTCTCGCTCATGCAACACACACGATAATTGCTATTGGCTCTCGATGCCTGACTGACACCTCACCGGGCCCGCCTCCGAGCTTGAGACAAAACTATACGCTCTCTCTCTAAATGAGTTGGACGAAGCTTGAAGTGCCTTCTTAAAGGAATTACTTTTCTATAGTTTTTGTTACCTACATATCTACAACTATAACGTGCTTTATGACTTCATTATTATTAATTGTTTGCATAGCCTAGTTTTATTTAACGTCCTCCTTTGTAAATCAGTTTTTATGGCTCGTTACCATCTGTACTTATTTAGACGGATCCAAAAATGACTGACCGAAAATAAACTGATCATAAAAAATCTGACCGAAAAAAAATGGTCGAAAATTTTCTTCATGTAGTGACTGTTCGTAGGCACAAAATGGCGGTTATACCAAACCCCACTCACAATAAAAGTAAAACGTGGTCTTCGATCATGCAGTCTACTTTTGATCAGTTTATTTTCGGTCAGTTTTTTCGATCAGTTTATTTTCGCTCAGTTTACTTTCGAGGAAAGTTAGGCAGTTAGGAAAAGTTTTTAACTGGGTAAAGAATAAAGATCAACCAGATCCTCTAATCTTCCTAACTTTTGAGGGATGTCAGGCAGCTGGGAAAGTCATTTGCTGGGAAAAGGAAAAGGGAAAAAAACTTCCCT
This sequence comes from Isoperla grammatica, assembly GCA_945910005.1. Classification (NCBI taxonomy): domain Eukaryota; kingdom Metazoa; phylum Arthropoda; class Insecta; order Plecoptera; family Perlodidae; genus Isoperla; species Isoperla grammatica. Next base: position 52,525,965 of record OX246739.1, read on the forward strand.
CAAAAATAAACTGATGAAAAAAAAACTGACCGAAAATAAACTGATCGAAAAAACCTATCGAAAGTAGACTGCATGATCGAAGACCACGTTTCATTTTTATTGTGAGCGGGGTTGGTATAGCCGCCATTTTGTGCCTACGTGCAGTCACTACGTGAAGAAAATTTCCGATCATTTTTTTTCGATCACTTTTTTCCGATCACTTTTTTCCGATCGGTTTATTTTCGGTCAGTTTTTTTTCGATCAGTCTAAATAAGTACAGATGTCTACCGCCGTTTTTATAACTGAATAGGATAGACATTAAATAAATAAAACACAGTCTGACAATACCAGCTTTTCAACATTACTATTTTGAAACCACTGCCATAATAACTGTTATGGTGAAGATTTCCAACGAAAACGTCCTGCATTTCAGGGACAGACGGAGAGTAGGAATTAGTTTTAGGGATGACAAAACCCAGCATTTTTACGGCCCGGGTACCAGTTCCCTAGATCAGGGAGTCGAGTTCGGATTCAGCTTCATAATTATTTTTACATTTCGGTTCCGGTTCAACTACATTTGGTTCTGGTTCAAACTGGTTTACAGCTTGCAAACCGGTTTAAACCAGTTTAAATCTGTAACTCGTTTTTTGTATACTCAATTTACAATGTAATATTTAGTTGGAAAATAAACAAGTTACTGTGGAATTTGCATAATTACTAAGTAAAATCAAATAATTTTCTTGGTTCCAGTCAGTACGTTTATTTCTTTAGAGTTAACATATCTAAAATACTAATGTAGCCTAATCAGGGGATCAAACCGAAAATATTTTAATTTCGGTTCGGTTTTTGGTTCGGGAGAACCATTTCAGTTCGGTTTTCGGTTCGGTTCGAGCAAATAAAAAATAACGGTTCAGCAATGTTCGTATTCGACATTTTCAATGTGACGGGAAAAAGGTCACTAATTTTTTTGCTGTAATACTGTGTTGTCGGATCTCTTACCTTCATGATCACGTTGCAGTCCTGTATCTGGCACGACAACTCATTTGTGGTTGTGGTTGTGGTTGCGTTAAATTTAAAAAGTTGCGGAACACATTTTCTTTTTTCCAACCCATGTCTTCTAAACGGAAGCTGAAACGCGACTGACATAAAAGTAACACAGCATCGTCATTTGCCGCAAAAGTTTGATTTACGTTCGAGGGTGAGGTTTGCACGTGTTCTGACTACGGAGTCTCGTCTTAATGGGCTGTAATTATCAGATTAGTGTCAACGGTCAAAACAACATAATATTTATGTAGGCATATTCGTCTCCAAGGTTCTTGATTTTTAACTTCCAGGAAAGTGGAAACCAAAATCTTCTTTCGGTCTGTTTGTGATCTTCGCCGAACACATCTTCCAATTGTTAACAAAATGTCAACCAACTATCATGGTGCCAAAGGTTGGGACTTGTGAGTTGTACTTGTGACAGGTGTTACCATTATTTATACTTTCCGTTCCTATTATTGCAAATATAAAAGGAGCTCAGCCGTCCATCGAGTATTGTCATCACCAACCTTCCAAATGAAGACCTCCCAAATCCCAGTGGAACAAATTGCAGAACTTCCAAAAAAAATTTTTCCCTTTGCATTTTTTGTTTTTATATTTTTATTTTTATTGTTGGCAAGCCGGTGTTAGGAGCTCTTGAAGTGCCCTAGAATCCTGGTGGCTTGACCTAACTTAAGTTGGAAACAGGAGCCAGAGATATAGGCTATAGGCCCTATATATTGCAATGTTGAGATTTTGATATACAAAGGCTTGTACCGAAAAGAACTGAAAAACGATTACCGGACCCCAAAATATCGGTTTTGGTTTTGGTTTACGGTTTGACCACTTTTTCATAATGGTTTTCGGTTCGAGAAAAAAAACGTTTTTTTCCAGTTTTCGGTTCGAACCGGTTTGATCCCCTGAATGTAATTACTAAATAAATACTAATGTACCATAATGAATAATATGATTAAATTATAAACAACTAGGCCTACAAATAAATGAATGCTAACATTATAATTAATTCGTGTATTAAATGTTGTATTTTAATTTATTAATAAGTTAGTAATTGGGGTCCCCCCCCACCCCCCCCCCCCCCCCCCCCCCAGTACTACTAGCATACAAGGGCAATTTATGGGTAGACTCTCGCCAATGGTTGCTGGAACTCGACCCTGCACTAATAAACTCAATGATTACCTAAACCTGTACATTTTAGTACTGTAGTTATCTGCTTTCTAGTACCTAATGTAACAAGTTCACCTATAAGCAAAATTCAAATCATCCAAGTAGGCTACAGTTGACATGCACCTAGCAAGCAGTGTTATATAAACATAAAATAAAATACACAATACATCTGTGATCTGTGTTATTCATAGGTATTGACATAAGGACAACTAGGCCTGGTGACACACCAGTATTGCACAACCTAGTTGTGCACATAACTTGCATTGCATGTAGTGATGTAAAGAACTGATTAACTGAATGTCTTGAATGTGTTTCCAGTTGTCGGTGAAAAACTGCTTCATCCGTGGATCTGTGGTGCGATATGTCCAGTTACCAGCTGATGAGGTTGATACACAACTGTTGCAAGACGCAGCGAGAAAAGAAGCGGCCGTACAAACACGCTAGTTGTGCCACATTGAACATTCTTTAACTTGCATCCATATTTCCATGGTTTTCTTTTTCCTACAAAACAAGGAAAAATCAATAACAATTTTTGGTTACCAATGAAAAATATTTATTGTTTTATAGTAAAATCATGTAAATCAAACTTGGTTTTTATTTGCATTCCTTTTTTTGTTGTGGGCGTGGTAAACTTTGAAGTTAATTCGTTTATCTCAATAAGTTCGAGAGCTAAAGTTCGTCTCAAACCAACATCCAAAAAAGCCGGTAAAGTGGACTCCTCAAAGGGAGGCTTATTTCTCGTTCACTGTGCAAAGTTATAAATGTCAAGCTTGTCACCAGAAGGGATGCACAGCTTTAAAAAAATGAACATCGGTCAACGGATGTCCAAGGGTCCAAGCCACCCGCTTGACAATAGCGAAGAGGTTCGCTATTACCCGAGACGATTCTCTAATTGCCCTGGGAAGTATGGAAGGTCTATGAAGTTTGGAGCTGTATTTACAATGTTGGAACGTATAAGTGATTTGCAAAATAAAGGGGATGATTGACATCCTTCGTCTCCAACAGTACGAACCAGTTTCAGAATTTCATTTCTTTTAGTTCCCATTTTGCCGGCGTGGATGTTGGTTTGAGATGAACTTAAGGCTTAAATTACCATAGCACTAATTGGGAAGCAATAAATATATTCTGCTAAAGGCAACACACAACATGATTTTGCAGGGTATAAGATAAACGCGTGTTGCTATTAAAAATATCCCACAAATATACAGTTTGGCATTATACTAGCCCACATAGGCCTAACCATTTGGTAGACATACTCTGTAATACGGTACTATATTTACTAGATCAGATTTGATGGAAAAGTAGGCTAACACTAAATGAGATTACTAAACTGAATGATGTTCAATGTAGCTATGCCTACAATGTTTGGAGATGGATAATATTACACGGTTCAATACTTTCGTCAAACTTATTGAATTCATGTGGAAAAAAGCATCAATCAAAACAGGCACACCAAGTAGAGGTCTGCACGGGTATGGGCCTTGAAATGTTTACTAAGCCCGGGCCAGGCCTGGGCTTACATATCACTGAATGAGGAGGGATTTTTTCGTTTTTTTCTTTAATTTTTGTAATTGCTGATTGCAATGAAAGAATATTAGGTAATGTTCTTTTACCAAAATTCCCGAAACTTAAAGCAAACCATTCATTTCCCGAAATAGTATAAACTTCCGATTCCAAAATTTGTGTTGTAATTCTTCGTTTGTTACTTATTTTCACTGGCAATTTAGTTACTTATTTCATTTCATCTAATCTCCTTTTCATTCTCACCGTGTCGTTGGTATTCCTTGCCAAATAGTACAAAAATCAACTTTCTGCTTTAACAGTTGAACGGGCTTTTTTGGGTCAAGTTACGGGTCCGGGCCTGAAATACCGGGCCCAGGGCGGGCCGGGCTTCTATATTTAGGCCCGTGCAGACCTCTAACACCAAGTATGAAATGCAATAGGACAGTGATGGTGAACCTATGACACGCGTGACCACTTGAAGTGACATACGACACGGTCCATACATTCAAGACACATTTTTATTTATTTTCGCTTAAATGTGATTCAGTGGTTCAGTGGCTGACCAATATATACATTATTTTATACTGAAGTAACAATAACAGTGATCGTATAGCCTGTCCGCTCATAGTAGAAATGCAACGAAAAGTGAAATGGTAAAATCATTTTTACCTGCTGATGATGGGCTCGCAGTAATAGACCTTTTTCAGAATTCATCTAAGACCCTTAGATAGAGCTAATCACAGTCCTCTAGATCTTCAGTGACAACAATGCACAACAGTGAAAAATGCACCTTAATGGTGAATTCACGATCTTGCGTTGCGCTGAGCTGAGCATTGGACTTTGTTGCGTTGCGTGGACTTCATCATCTGTTCACGACCTTGCTTTATCCACAGCCTTCTCGACGGGTCAAACCGCGGATTCAAGGTCTACTTGGTCTCCGATCAAGTAGACCTTGTGCGGATTGAACCGCCGTTCGAGAAGGCTGTGCTTTAAACTTTGAACCATCTTTGAACCATCTTTGAACACGTGAATTCTGTGTGAAAAGACTATGGAACTCGAAAATCTGTTATCAACGAAGTGTCGAAGTACCGGTGTCTGTACAATATTAAGTCCAAAGAATTTTTGTTGACTAATTAATTGTTTTAGTTGTTTTCATTAATTCTTATAACTCATCATACACGGGAGGCGACATGCGAAAATAATTGTCATGAGACGTCAAACCATTTAACCTCATCACTGGGACGAGTTTGTAATAATTTCCATCAATGCGTCGTGTTTGGAAAATAGGGCGTACTTGCCACTGTTTCGTGTTCTACAGCCACAATATTTGTTTTTGTATTCCCAAGTATTGCAGACTTAATAAAATGCGCCTTCTTCGCCGATAAGAACGAAGTAAATTACGTTTATATTAGGGATGACATCGGGTACCCGGCTCCAAATATTAACCCGGAGCCGTTTTTTGGGTCCGGGTAATTCTTTAGTCGGTTTCTAGGCTAAATTTACACGCCAGTATTGCTGCGGTCGATTCTGGTGGAGCCAGCAGGTACCTACCCTTCCACAACACGTGACTCGACGGGGAACAGAACAGACGCGAACCGACTTGCATTCGTTACTGTTTGTTCTTTATTTAACATTCTGGCTATTACTTGTTCCATTACTATTTATTTTCCTTAAAATATCATGTTTTAAGTACGTGCTTCTGTTGTGTATTGAGAAAAGTTTTTTTTACTCGACGTGATTACTGCAGGCGTATTCCAAAAGACTCACCGAGAGGGCGGCATGCATATCATTCGTCCCTCGTCTTTGCTCCCCGCGCACTTCACAAGGCCTAGCGAGGACCTTCAAATCAAGCCTACACATAGAAAAATACGTTTTCAGGATCCGGGTACCCGGGTAATATGAGAGCTGGAACCGGTTTGGAATTTTATTACCCGATGTCATCCCTAGTTTATATTGTATCTTTACAAATTGTCATGTTTACTATTCGATTGTCAACAGCTATTCACTTGACACTGACAGTTGAAACTGAGTATCCCAGATCATACATGCCGCGAGGATCAAGAAGGCTTTGCTTTGCGTTATTGCGTTGGAAAGTTGAACTAGAATCAATGTTTGCAGCATCGCACAGTCGCGCACTGATGATGCTCATGATTGGCTGCTAGGACTTTGAAGTTCAAAGTTGTGTAGCGCAACGCAAGGTCGCGAATTCACCATAACATCAAGGACCCTACGATAGAGAGTATCACGGCCCTCTAGATCAATTCTGAAAATCATTAAGCGAGCGTCTCCATTAGACCTTTATGGCACTTTGTTCTGTTTTTTGTTTTTGGTTTGCTTTTATGTCTGTCAATAGGGGTCGAACGGAAAGTCCGATCATCTTAAAATTTGAACCATCCACAAGTCTCGAAGTAGATTGAAGGTGTATAGTTGTTGTGATAAAATCGTTAGAAAAGTTACACCATGAATCCATGATTACTGCAAAATTTTCCGGATTTTTCCGGTCACGAATATGTTCGTGTTATGGCGATCTAATAAGTATTGGCAAAGTTACACAAAAGTTACTCAAAAATATTTTTCTGAAACACAGTAACAGCCAGGGGCGCCGGGTTTTCCTAATTCCGAGGGGTGCTCAACTTCGCAGAAAAGGGACCAAGCACGGGGGTTGGGGGGCGGAGCCCCCAAATAATAGCGCCGCAGGCGAAAATTTTTAAACTCCGTTTTTAGATTGTTTGGTGCGTTCTAGAAAAAAAGTGGCTTGAATGCAATCCCAAAATAATGCATTTTAAATATATGTAGTACTAGGTTCTCGGGTTGCTGTCCACGTAACTTGCTCTCTAGACACTGGTTGCTGGCCCAGAAATGGGCCATTGTCATTGTCTCGACGTTTCGACAAAATCGCATTTCTGGGCCAGCAACCAGTGTCTAGAGAGCAAGTAACGTGGACAGCAACCCGAGAACCTATTACTACATCTTCTTCAGTTCGCGAAAACCTACAGAATAACATCATATATATATATATATATATATATATATAATAATGCCAAAAAAACATTAATTTAAATCCCATTGATTGTATCCAAGATGAAAATAGAAACATTATTGTAACATTTTTTTTAAAATTGAGACCTCAAAACTCGGATATATATGCATAATTTTTCTTTTAGTCTGGATATTTGGAGGGGTGCTGTGCACCCCTCCTAACAATCCGATGGGTGCTTTAGCCCCTGAGCACCCACATAGTCGGCGCCCCTGGTAACAGCAAAATGTGACGTAGCTTTACTATGGTAAATTTTCGTCCGATCACGAATATACTAATTTAAGCGCGATCTGATACGTATTAAGAGGCAGAAATTAAATTCTGTTGCTGTCAATAAGGGTTTAGTAACGGTGGCGGACCGTGTTGAAGGTCCTCCTTTGTAAATCAGTTTTTATAACTGAATAGGATAGACATTAAATAAATGACAAAGAAAATTCTTCGCAAGGCACATTGCAGATCATTCAACAATGTCGGAAAATATAATACGTAGCTATGGAAATTAGAAAAAATTTTGAAATGCTTATTCTTGAATTGTTGTTAATTGTTGTTTTTATTAGCTTTGAGAACTTTTCGTCACAAAATTTGTAGATATGGACGCGCTCGCTGATCAATGCGTTGTACAGAGCGTTTTCCTAGTTAATAAAATTGCATCGGTTTCCAACCACTGCCTTCGAGGCCACTCGATCGCCGTGATCTGTTGATTCGAGAGGAAACCGGGAAGGACAACGTGTTAACTGGCTTTCATTACAGATAAGATTTTTAAGTGAGCAAAGCGAGCGTCTTCACCTTACTTTTATTATGGCACTTCGTTCTTTGTTTTTTTGTTTTAATGTCTGTCGATAGCGGTCAAATGGAAAGTCCAATCAACTTGAAATTTAAACCATCCATAAGTCTGAAAGTGGATTGCAGGTAGAGATGACATCGGGTAGTAAAATCTGGATTCGATTCCAGCCTCTCATTCGGGTAACCCGAATCCTAGAAGTGTAAATCACGTCGCTCAACATGTTATTTGAAGGCCATTGACCGCCCGTGGCAGAAACTGCCAGCGTGCTTTCTGTCAGCCAGTGACTACGGTCGGAACGGGGTGGGGCTAGGCCGAGAGCCAGTGGGAGCACAGGCATACCAATATCGCAGAAAGAAGCAAAGCAACCAGACTATTACGGGGGCGACAGTACAATATCCCAACCACGACTGACCGGGAAAAAATGGTTCTGTTTTATTTTCGATTTCACCCTTGAACGGAACTCGTTTCATTGTGAGGGTTGGGCTTGGGAGATGGCAACATTCTGCGAAGCACGTGTGCAAGTGGAGGCGCCCTGCGCGCTCATTGCCTAGCAGGTGGCCCGGCCAGTGTGGCTTCTCGGAAAGTGGTCGCGTGTACATCGTCGCATACAAATATTCAACTAAAAATGTATCCGAACAAGATTCGAATCCTTAGAACGGATTCGGGTAATCCGGATACCCGATGTCATCCATAATTGAAGGTGTATTTGTGATAAAATGATTCGAAAAGTTACAAAGTTAGACCATGGTTACTGCAAAAAAATGTCTAAAACAAAATGTCGGCGAAATGTGAGATAGCCATATTTTTATAAACATTTTTCCGGTCACAAATTATGGCGATCTGATAAGCATCGACAAAGTTACACAAAGTTACTCGAAAATATGGTATTTATAGCCAGGAGCTGATCGCGTTTCGTACTAACTTTTTTCATTGAAAAACGCCAAAGTTTTGTTGGAAGTTTTATTTTTATTGTTGAATGTTGAATTGTCTTTCTTTTGAAGTATATTATAATATTGTAGTTACTTTTAAAGAGTATTAAATGATTGTTGAAGTTTTTATATTAAAAGTTTCGCCTTCTTCCTTGTTCTCCGCTTCGTGTCCGGTGCAGTGCTGCCAATCTAGAAGGCAAAGATCGAAAAAAGTGCGCCATGATGAACCACATATCAACCAGACCCAATAACCTTCCCAACTGTGGGATGTCAGGCAGCTAGGCCAAGATCGACCAGATACAATAACCCCCCCTAACCTCGGGCAAAGTCACTTTCGGGCGCAAATCAAGGTTTTTTTCATGTACTTACGTTGGTAGATCACACTTCCTGTGTTCTACAACAGCTGCGCCCTCGCACGTACGCCATATTGCCATATTTAATGTGATTGTGTTGTCAAATCGATGCAACTTCAAAATGATAATTTAATATGAAAGAAGATACCATTTGTGTTGAAAATCACTGGAGCTTACAGATAAATCATGAAATAACAATTATGTACTACGCACATGATCAATATCGCAAAGGAATACAGAAAAAAGTGAGTATGAAACGTGATCAGCTCCTGGCCATAATTACCAAAAATATTTTTCTGAAATTCAGTAACCGCTAAATAACATTTTGTCCGGTCACAAATATACTAATTTAAAAGTGATCTGATACGTATGAGAGGCAGATTTTGCATTTCTATTGCTGTCAATAAGACGTGTTAGTAACGGTGGCAGACCGTGTTGAAAACACTATGGGGAGGCAAAACAAGTGCACAGAGAGCGTTGCGAGGGATCCGGCCACGAGTCACTGTATATTGGATACACACAATTACAACAATACGATGTTATAAGTTATTAGAAACATTTCGTGACTTCTTTGGAATCGATGGATATTTTCCCAATAATAATTAGTGCAATGGCTTCTAGAGGGGTTTTTGGTGACTTCTAGCAGGCAGTGCTCAGTAGCCAGAACCTTAGACCATATAAAGGCCAGAACGCTCGCAGCGCTGCAGTGTAGTCATTTGTTGTACGCCTCCCCATATGAAATGACAACGAAAATTCTTAGCAAAGCACAATGCACATCATTCAACAATGTCGGGAAGTATAATAGCTATGGAAATTAGAAACATGTTTACAATGCGCATGCTTGAATTGTTGTTAGTAGTTGTTAAAGGCGGGTTCACACAAAATGACTAAGACTAACGATTAGTGTTTAAGACTAACGATTTAAGGTTTAACAGGGTTGAAGTATACAATTTATGTTTAAGCGTTAACAAACTTTTATAGTGATAAGTGTTTAAGAACGAGTGATTAAGAAAGTTGATTTTCGATTGTTGGCATTGTTGAAATACATTTGGGGATGGATGTTTCCGAGTACGTTGTTTTCCCAAGGCTTAACCACTCTATTGTTAGTCTTAGTCCATAGTCATTCTGTCTGAACGCGCCTCAAGGCGCGTTCAGACAGAATGACTATGGACTCGGAAACATCCATCCCCAAATGTATTTCAACAATGCCAACAATCGAAAATCAACTTTCTTAATCACTCGTTCTTAAACACTAATCACTATAACAGTTTGTTAACGCTTAGACATCAATCGTATACTTCAACCCTGTTAAACCTTAAATCGTTAGTCTTAAACACTAATCGTTAGTCTTAGTCATTTTGTGTGAACCCGCCTTTACTTGTTTTTATTAGCTTTGAAAACTTTTCGCCAGAAAGTTCGTAGATGGATGCGCTCGCTTGTCAACGCGTCACACAGCGTTTTCCTACTCTATTTGAACAATTGTTGCAACTACTCCAGCAGCATACAGTTTGTTTCATCACTAGTTAAGTTCGGTTTACACACTTATTTAGCAATATCAGTTGCCCGCCGTGGCTTCGCTCACGTGGATTTTAGGATTTTGTACAATTATTGTGGTATACAAAATAGTAAACCGACTATTCATTTACTTTTAAAGAAGAATCTAAACACCAATTTTGAAGTCCGTAACATGTTCGGTTGTTGAGATACATATTGTATCTTCATGAAAAAGAAACATCCCCGCCCCTTTTCACACCCCTTTCTTTCGCACCCCTCGCGGATATCGCTCTGGCACCAAAGTGCGCTAAATACCTACTGTAAGACCTCCTGAACACATTGGTATATAGGGATGTACTCTTTTCTTTCCTCGAGATTGCACTGGATTCCACTTGATGCTGGACTATACATATATATATATATATATATATATATGATAGGTAGAAGGAAAGACCCCAACAGCTTACCTGAATTGTAGACCGTGGTGGTATAGAGATAAAGACAACATATATAAAGGACAACACAAGTTTTCCGAGACGTTTCGGTACAAGACCTTGATCACTCGGGAGTAAGAAGACTACTGACTAACTAACCTAACCTATGAACTAAACTAGCTGGCCCTATTGGCTGTTGGGGGGGGGGGGGGAGGGGGAGAGTGGCAGAAAGAAGGGGTTGGGAGGCTAGGAAGGTGGTGGGGGAAGCAGGGACATAGTTCCTCTTCACCGGATGTTTAAGTTGGGTGGAGTGCGAGATTTAGTTATCCACTGATGGGCCAACTCCCATCTTCGTAGCTCTCCTGGATTGCAGCTAGCAGGAAAAGATTTTATGATCCTGGTGGTGAAGCATGAATGGAATGGTAAGTCATGTAGTGCTGCATGTTCTGCCACGGGCTTCTCCATGTCTTGTTGGTTTACACTCTGTCTGTGTCCCGTCATACGCACACTGAGAGGGGTGGTTGTGAGTCCTACATACTCAGCCGGACAGCGAGTGCATCTGAGCTGGTAAATCACATTGTCCGTGCTACAGGTGTTATGGTGCCGGATGGGGTAAACTCTGCCTGTGGCTTGGGCCTCAAAAGTGGTGGAGGGTGGATGCATAATGCATGTCTTGCATCTAGGCCTATTGCAGGGGTAGGATCCTGTAGGCTGAGTTGTTGTGGTTTCTCTGGTTTGACAGTCGCGTCTAACCACTAGGTCTCCGATGTTGGGAGGACGTCTGAATGCCACTCTGGGGAGGGCGCTGAATATGTCCCTGGTTCTTGGAGAGGCCTGGAGAATATTAAAGCCATTCTTAAGGATGGCATTAAGAGCTTGGAGACCTGGGTGCCACTCGGTGGTTAGAGGGATAATGTCGCAGGTTGCGGGAGGCGTGGTCCTCGGTGGGCGATGAACTTGCTGCTCCACCCTGGCTCGGTCGTAGCCTCTGGCCACAAAAGCGGTGGTTATTCGCTGGCAGTAATTGGCAAGGTCACGATCGGTGGAACAGATGCGCCGTCCCCTAACCGCCAGTGAATAAGGTAAGGCATGTTTAGTGTACGTGGGATGACAGCTATCATGATGAAGGTACTGTTGGCTATTGGTGGGCTTGAAGTGGACGGTCGTTCTAATGTGGCCTTCCTCGAGGAATACATCAACGTCCAGAAAGGTGATGTGATGGGTCGAAGTATCCCAAGTGAAGTTCACAGGGCAAGATGTGTTGAGCTCCAGTAGGAACGAGTCTAGGGCTTCACGTCCGTGTGTCCAAATCACGAAGATGTCGTCAATAAACCTAAGCCAGCAGAGGGGTGTGCACCCCTGTTTTGCAAGAAAATCCTTCTCCAGCTTCCCCATGAACAAATTCGCGTAGGACGGAGCCATACGAGTACCCATGGCTGTACCTTGAACCTGTAGGTAGTGCCGGTCCTTGAAGCGGAAGTTGTTCTTACGTAGCACCATATGGGCTAGCTCAGTAAGAAACTGAGTGTCGGGTTTGGAGTGGCGAGGTCGTTGTCCCAGGTAGTATTCGATTGCGGATAGGCCTAGGGTGATTGGTATATTCGTGTACAAAGATGTTACATCGATAGTGGCCAAGATGGTGTTGTCCGTAAGGGGGGTGTTGATTTTGCGTAGCTTGTCGAGAAAGTCGAAAGTGTCGCGTATATGTGATTCAAGGCTGGTGGCGAAAGGTTGAAGATAGTGGTCCACAAAAGCAGAAATGCGTTCCGTGGGCAAAGACCCTTATCCAACATTCGTCGGGTCGGGGGGTGACAAGTCACCAGTTTCTTGGGCTATCTTCTAGTGCTTGCTAGCCAGGCTCAACACCTCATCTTCTTCGTTTTCTTCTATAACCGCCATTTCTGATAATTCTCTCCACTTCTTTCTGTCTTCCTAGCGTCTTTCATCATTAATCCTATCCCATGAATCCCCTCTTTCTTCAATGCTTTGCTTTATTTGGTCCCTCCATCTATCTCTTGGCCGGCCTACTCTTCGTACTTCCCCACATGTGCGTAACGAAACTGGACAAGGTACGAACCAAAACAATAAGACACAAATTAGGAGTGGAAACTCTACAAGACAAAATAGGAAGAGAAAGACTTAGGTGGTATGGACATATGAAAAGAATGAAGGAAGACACAATCCCAAGAAGAGAATTTGGACTATACATAAATAAATAAATAAATAAATAAACATAATCACCTCCATTTGAATGCCAAAATTACTCTTTTCAAACAAAAATGCAAACAATTGCAAAAAAAAAACTGCTAAACGTTTAAGCTCAACTATAATAAGAAACCCAAAAAGGGCACACTTTCAAAAACACCCATTTCAAAAGAGGCTCAACATTTAAAGGGATGATATCTATAAAATTGTGGCCTAGAAAGAAAATGTATGGTTATAGTAATGTAGTGCGATTTTTCGGCGACTATCTTCTTGATGTCGGGCTGGGTGTGTGAAGTCGCTAAGCACACGAGGTTGGCAGCAAGCTCGGCAGTCATCCGTCATCTGTTTATTCTTAATTGTTTTCATTGTGGAAAATGTTTGCTCACAAATATATTTGCTGTAAAATGGATCAATATGTACCTGCGCAAGTTTGTTCGGGAAAGATTCTTTTGGCAGAAACTACTAGCAGCTTAATTATGTGGGTGAATGCTGGAGTCAGTAAACCCGTGTTTTAACTTTTAAATAACATTTTCAAAATAGCAGCAACAAAACAATTGTACGTAAATTGACCAAAACTCCTAATTATATGTTTAGATTTTACAAATTATATAAGAAATGTTTAACTGTGCCAAAATAAGTATTTTTGATCAAAATTTTGTTAATATTTCTGAATTCTAATAATGACAGAAAGGCCACTGGTAAAATACCCGTGGGCCACTTTGGGCCACCACTAGCCTACGCCATAGATGAGTGAGTCGGAGGCAATCAGCGGGTGGCTTTTTCAAATACTGACATTTTGTTAGCCAATTCCTCACTCATCTATGACGTCAGCTGTGAAACAGCTTTAGTTACCTGTTTTATAGTCGCTCACATGAGTAATCATCATTCACTCCTAAACAAGAAACGCTATTCAAAATCAGGGTAGAAGAGCACATTGTATTTGTCATAATACGACCCACTAACACTTTCACAGATAAAGATATTTATTTAAAATTTGTCTTTTAATAATTAAAATTACATTTTTTGCAGACTTATAACACGATGATAGTTGAGTTGTAAAAATGGTGTAGACATAATAAATTAAATTATTCTGAACTCATTGTTCTGTGCTGAAATAGGAATTCTGCATCAAATATAGTTTGTCTATGGGGTTGACTTGCACGATGCCGGGCAGTAGGGCGTCGACGTTGGGGGGATGGGGGTGGGGGGGCATGTCTAGGTTTTGAAGGGAGAGGGTGTCTGAACCTCCCTCGTCCATGTGCTCGAAGTTGGTGCTGTCGTCAAGTGATATGTCAGAGCTACAGAAACTCTCCCCGGAATGGGTCGGGTATGCATCTGAAACAAGATACCGACATTGTCAGCAGAGCCAATAAAGAAGTCTTCTAAAAGACTGGAGACACTCAATGCAGTATAAGGATCCATATAGTACACTCTAAAACTGTTGATTGTAAATCTAACCATACGGAATATGAGAGTAGCACCGTTATTATTAGGTCAACAGTGTCAATATGTAACAAATAATATGAACTCGGGCTTTAAAATTAATTGGAAACAGATTTGTTTATGTGATAGAGTTGTCTTAAAAATTCCTTCAATGTAGTAGGTAGTAGTATGATCTTTAATAATCCATTCAATTCATTTGAACAATACATTGCCTTTATATTAGGACTTTAAAACTACAGCGTAGGCCTAGGCCTATATGTTTTTATTGACATATTTTATCTGTTCCTTATGAAGTAACAAGATTTCGAATGAACATGATAAAAATCTGTGTAACTCAGTTCAATTGAATGAATCCACAACATGAATCGAACTATCTACAGATATGGAATGTTCTTATTCCATAATCCATACAGAAACTACACATCAACAATACAAAAAATATGACTTGATTCACTTTGACATTTATCTATTTAATTTGCAGAGAAATACACTACACAAATCTTCGGGTGCGCCCTAAATACAGAATCTGATGCTTTGTAACCACAAATAGCTGTTCAAATCACCTAATCTTTTCTTTCACCACAGTGATTATACTTGAGCAACGTTGCAACTATTTCAGTACCTAGGTAAAGTAAACGTCCTCACTTACCATCAGGTGAGTAGGGTATATTTGGATTAAGAGGCTGGCTGCTAGACGAGGAGTAGGCCGTGTCGCTTAGCCCGTTGAGACCAAGGTAGTGATCTGGTGAGCAAGAGAACAACATTCAATTGAATCTCTCTATATGCATTCGATGCAAGACATCGATCCCATTTATTTGTTTATTGAATCCTATTCATATTATCAATACTGAATAGGGGTTGGCAGAAAAGAGCTCAGCTCCAAGCACAAAGAGTGAATGTCAATCCAAACTAAAAGTAATTAAAAAACAAAACTACCAATGAACATATCAAATTATATAATAAAACCTGGACAAGATAATGAAAACAAGTCAATCCAAACAATACGAAAACCCAAAAATAATGAAATATACAAAATCCAAAACAGAAGACAAGAGTTACCCTAAATGAAGATATTATGAATGATAATATGATTATATAAGACAAAACTGCTAAAAATGAACTATAAAAGAAGTAAAAGGTATTACATTTCAAGTATACAATAAGTACCGGTAAGTTACATTGAAGCAAATACCAACTTAGAGCAGGGAAAGAGCAAAGACGGTGTTTTATTATTTATTCTAACGGACCTGCAACTTTGTTGGAGAGTGGGTCTGCGATTCTCATTTCTGGTATTGGAAATTGACGGCCATTTCAGCCCCTATCGCTAAAGGCTGATCCACACAGTTTTAAGACATGATGCATAAGGTTTTCTTGGCGTTGTTTTTAGGGCTCTGGCTCACATAGTTTCGTTTCGTTCAAGATAGGCCTCCGCCTAGTAAAGTGAAGTACTTTGTAACGTTTTATCCTCAGTTAAAACATTATTGTGAATTGTGATACAATACAAATTAATTAAAATTCGTATAATCCATACTCTTGTTTACAACAATTCCTGCACATCTTTTTTCCTGCACAATTATTAATCTGTACAAAACGCATGGTGAAATAAAATAAATAAATTCGTAAGTATTATTAAAGTAGATGGCCCGTTGACTTGAGATTTTAGTAACTTGTTTTAAGATTTAAGCGTTGGACATACCCCAACTTTATGAAAATGAATAACGCATAAAAACATCGCCTTAAAACTTTGTATGAACGCCAGTAAGTGCTTCCTATGATCCAACTTTACGAATACGCGTTAAACCTTAAATCTTATGTCCTAAAAATCAGCGTGGACCAGCCCTAAAGGCTCGAGCTGTTTTATTGATATAGCGTTCAGTATCAATTCAGTATATCTTGTATCACACTGTGCTAGCACTTTCCATGATGTGTGTTGTTAATAAAACTAGTTGTTTACTCCCGGCTCGAGATGTTTTATTGATATAGCGTTCAGTATCAGTTCAGTATCTTGTATCATTCTGTGCTAGCACTTTCCATGATGTGTGTGTTGTTATTAAAACTACTTGTTTACATCTGGCTCGAGCTGTTTTATTGATATAGCGTTCAGTATCAGTTCAGTATCTTGTATCATTCTGTGCTAGCACTTTCCATTATGTGTGCGTTGTTATTAAAACTACTTGTTTACATCTGGCTCGAGCTGTTTTATTGATATAGCGTTCAGTATCAGTTCAGTATCTTGTATCACACTGTGCTAGCACTTTCCATGATGTGTGCGTTGTTAATAAAACTACTTGTTCACACCTGGCTCGAGCTGTTTTATTGATATAGCGTTCAGTATCAGTTCAGTATCTTGTATCATTCTGTGCTAGCACTTTCCATGATGTGTGTGTTGTTATTAAAACTAGTTGTTTACACCTGGCTCGAGCTGTTTTATTGATAAAGCGTTCAGTATCAGTACAGTATCTTGTATCATTCTGTGCTAGCACTTTCCATGATGTGTGCGTTGTTATTAAAACTACTTGTTTACATCTGGCTCGAGCTGTTTTATTGATATAGCGTTCAGTATCAGTTCAGTATCTTGTATCACACTGTGCTAGCACTTTCCATGATGTGTGCGTTGTTAATAAAACTACTTGTTCACACCTGGCTCGAGCTGTTTTATTGATAAAGCGTTCAGTATCAGTACAGTATCTTGTATCATTCTGTGCTAGCACTTTCCATGATGTGTGCGTTGCTATTAAAACTACTTGTTTACATCTGGCTCGAGCTGTTTTATTGATATAGCGTTCAGTATCAGTACAGTATCTTGTATCATTCTGTGCTAGCACTTTCCATGATGTTTGTTGTTATTAAAGCTACTTGTTTACACCTGGCTCGAGCTGTTTTATTGATATAGCGTTCAGTATCAGTACAGTATCTTGTATCATTCTGTGCTAGCACTTTCCATGATGTGTGTGTTGTTATTAAAGCTACTTGTTTACACCTGGCTCGAGCTGTTTTATTGATACAGCGTTCAGTATCAGTTCAGTAGCTTGTATCATTCTGTGCTAGCACTTTCCATGATGTGTGTTGTTATTAAAACTACTTGTTTACACCTGGCTCGAGCTGTTTTATTGATACAGCGTTCAGTATCAGTTCAGTATCTTGTATCATTCTTTGCTAGCACTTTCCATGATGTGTGTGTTGTTATTAAAACTACTTGTTTACACCTGGCTCGAGCTGTTTTATTGATATAGCGTTCAGTATCAGTACAGTATCTTGTATCATTCCGTGCTAGCACTTTCCATGATGTGTGTTGTTATTAAAACTACTTGTTTACACCTGGCTCGAGCTATTTTATTGGTATAGCGTTCAGTATCAGTACAGTATCTTGTGTCATTCTTTGCTAGCACTTTCCATGATGTGTGTGTTGTTAATAAAACTAGTTGTTTACACCTGGCTCGAGCTGTTTTATTGATATAGCGTTCAGTATCAGTACAGTATCTTGTATCATTCTTTGCTAGCACTTTCCATGATGTGTGTGTTGTTAATAAAACTAGTTGTTTACACCTGGCTCGAGCTGTTTTATTGATATAGCGTTCAGTATCAGTACAGTATCTTGTATCATTCTGTGCTAGCACTTTCCATGATGTGTGTTGTTATTAAAGCTACTTGTTTACACCTGGCTCGAGCTGTTTTATTGATATAGCGTTCAGTATCAGTTCAGTATCTTGTATCATTCTGTGCTAGCACTTTCCATGATGTGTGCGTTGTTATTAAAACTACTTGTTTACACCTGGCTCGACCTGTTTTATTGATATAGCGTTCAGTATCAGTACAGTATCTTGTATCATTCTGTGCTAGCACTTTCCATGATGTGTGCGTTGTTATTAAAACTACTTGTTTACACCTGGCTCGACCTGTTTTATTGATATAGCGTTCAGTATCAGTTCAGTATCTTGTATCATTCTGTGCTAGCACTTTCCATGATGTGTGCGTTGTTATTAAAACTACTTGTTTACACCTGGCTCGACCTGTTTTATTGATATAGCGTTCAGTATCAGTACAGTATCTTGTATCACACTGTGCTAGCACTTTCCATGATGTGTGTGTTGTTATTAAAACTACTTGTTTACATCTGGCTCGAGCTGTTTTATTGATATAGCGTTCAGTATCAGTTCAGTATCTTGTATCATTCTGTGCTAGCACTTTCCATGATGTGGGCGTTGTTATTAAAACTACTTGTTTACACCTGGCTCGAGCTGTTTTATTGATATAGCGTTCAGTATCAGTTCAGTATCTTGTGTCATTCTGTGCTAGCACTTTCCATGATGTGTGTGTTGTTATTAAAACTACTTGTTTACACCTGGCTCGAGCTGTTTTATTGATATAGCGTTCAGTATCAGTTCAGTATCTAGTATCATTCTGTGCTAGCACTTTCCATGATGTGTGTGTTGTTATTAAAACTACTTGTTTACACCTGGCTCGAGCTGTTTTATTGATATAGCGTTCAGTATCAGTACAGTATCTTGTATCATTCTGTGCTAGCACTTTCCATGATGTGTGCGTTGTTATTAAAACTACTTGTTTACACCTGGCTCGAGCTGTTTTATTGATACAGCGTTCAGTATCAGTTCAGTATCTTGTATCATTCTGTGCTAGCACTTTCCATGATGTGTGTTGTTAATAAAACTACTTGTTTACACCTGGCTCGAGCTGTTTTTATTGATATAGCGTTCAGTATCAGTTCAGTATCTTGTATCATTCTGTGCTAGCACTTTCCATGATGTGTGTGTTGTTATTAAAACTACTTGTTTACACCTGGCTCGAGCTGTTTTATTGATATAGCGTTCAGTATCAGTACAGTATCTTGTATCATTCTGTGCTAGCACTTTCCATGATGTGTGTGTTGTTATTAAAACTACTTGTTTACACCTGGCTCGATCTGTTTTATTGATATAGCGTTCAGTATCAGTACAGTATCTTGTATCATTCTGTGCTAGCACTTTCCATAATGTGTTGTGTTATTAAAACTACTTGTTTAGACCTGGCTCGAGCTGTTTTATTGATATAGCGTTCAGTATCAGTACAGTATCTTGTATCATTCTGTGCTAGCACTTTCCATGATGTGTGTGTTGTTATTAAAGCTACTTGTTTACACCTGGCTCGAGCTGTTTTATTGATACAGCGTTCAGTATCAGTACAGTATCTTATATCATTCTGTGCTAGCACTTTCCATGATGTGTGCGTTGTTATTAAAACTACTTGTTTACACCTGGCTCGAGCTGTTTTATTGATAAAGCGTTCAGTATCAGTTCAGTATCTTGTATCATTCTGTGCTAGCACTTTCCATGATGTGTGCGTTGTTATTAAAACTACTTGTTTACATCTGGCTCGAGCTGTTTTATTGATATAGCGTTAAGTATCAGTTCAGTATCTTGTATCATTCTGTGCTAGCACTTTCCATGATGTGTGTGTTGTTATTAAGCTACTTGTTTACACCTGGCTCGAACTGTTTTATTAATATAGCGTTCAGTATCAGTTCAGTAGCTTGTATCATTCTGTGCTAGCACTTTCCATGATGTGTGTGTTGTTATTAAGCTACTTGTTTACACCTGACTCGAGCTGTTTTATTGATATAGCGTTCAGTATCAGTACAGTATCTTGTATCATTCTGTGCTTGCACTTTCCATGATGTGTGCGTTGTTATTAAAACTACTTGTTTACATCTGGCTCGAGCTGTTTTATTGATATAGCGTTCAGTATCAGTTCAGTATCTTGTATCATTCTGTGCTAGCACTTTCCATGATGTGTGTGTTGTTATTAAAACTACTTGTTTACACCTGGCTCGAGCTGTTTTATTGATATAGCGTTCAGTATCAGTTCAGTATCTTGTATCATTCTGTGCTAGCAGTTTCCATGATGTGTGTGTTGTTATTAAAACTAGTTGTTTACACCTGGCTCGAGATGTTTTATTGATATAGCGTTCAGTATCAGTACAGTATCTTGTATCATTCTGTGCTAGCACTTTCCATGATGTGTGCGTTGTTATTAAAACTACTTGTTTACTCCTGGCTCGAGCTGTTTTATTGATATAGCGTTCAGTATCAGTTCAGTATCTTGTATCATTCTGTGCTAGCACTTTCCATGATGTGTGCGTTGTTATTAAAACTACTTGTTTACTCCTGGCTCGAGCTGCTTTATTGATATAGCGTTCAGTATCAGAACAGTATCTTGTATCATTCTGTGCTAGCACTTTCCATGATGTGTGCGTTGTTATTAAAACTACTTGTTTACACCTGGCTCGAGCTGTTTTATTGATATAGCGTTCAGTATCAGTACAGTATCTTGTATCACACTGTGCTAGCACTTTCCATGATGTGTGTGTTGTTATTAAAACTACTTGTTTACACCTGGCTCGAGCTGTTTTATTGATATAGCGTTCAGTATCAGTACAGTATCTTGTATCATTCTGTGCTAGCACTTTCCATGATGTGTTCGTTGTTATTAAAACTACTTGTTTACACCTGGCTCGAGCTGTTTTATTGATATAGCGTTCAGTATCAGTACAGTATCTTGTATCATTCTGTGCTAGCACTTTCCATGATGTGTGTGTTGTTATTAAAACTACTTGTTTACACCTGGCTCGAGCTGTTTTATTGATATAGCGTTCAGTATTAGTTCAGTATCTTGTATCATTCTGTGCTAGCACTTTCCATGATGTGTGCGTTGTTATTAAAACTACTTGTTTACACCTGGCTCGAGCTGTTTTATTGATATAGCGTTCAGTATCAGTACAGTATCTTGTATCATTCTGTGCTAGCACTTTCCATGATGTGTGCGTTGCTATTAAAACTACTTGTTTACATCTGGCTCGAGCTGTTTTATTGATATAGCGTTCAGTATCAGTACAGTATCTTGTATCATTCTGTGCTAGCACTTTCCATGATGTTTGTTGTTATTAAAGCTACTTGTTTACACCTGGCTCGAGCTGTTTTATTGATATAGCGTTCAGTATCAGTACAGTATCTTGTATCATTCTGTGCTAGCACTTTCCATGATGTGTGTGTTGTTATTAAAGCTACTTGTTTACACCTGGCTCGAGCTGTTTTATTGATACAGCGTTCAGTATCAGTTCAGTAGCTTGTATCATTCTGTGCTAGCACTTTCCATGATGTGTGTTGTTATTAAAACTACTTGTTTACACCTGGCTCGAGCTGTTTTATTGATACAGCGTTCAGTATCAGTTCAGTATCTTGTATCATTCTTTGCTAGCACTTTCCATGATGTGTGTGTTGTTATTAAAACTACTTGTTTACACCTGGCTCGAGCTGTTTTATTGATATAGCGTTCAGTATCAGTACAGTATCTTGTATCATTCCGTGCTAGCACTTTCCATGATGTGTGTTGTTATTAAAACTACTTGTTTACACCTGGCTCGAGCTATTTTATTGGTATAGCGTTCAGTATCAGTACAGTATCTTGTGTCATTCTTTGCTAGCACTTTCCATGATGTGTGTGTTGTTAATAAAACTAGTTGTTTACACCTGGCTCGAGCTGTTTTATTGATATAGCGTTCAGTATCAGTACAGTATCTTGTATCATTCTTTGCTAGCACTTTCCATGATGTGTGTGTTGTTAATAAAACTAGTTGTTTACACCTGGCTCGAGCTGTTTTATTGATATAGCGTTCAGTATCAGTACAGTATCTTGTATCATTCTGTGCTAGCACTTTCCATGATGTGTGTTGTTATTAAAGCTACTTGTTTACACCTGGCTCGAGCTGTTTTATTGATATAGCGTTCAGTATCAGTTCAGTATCTTGTATCATTCTGTGCTAGCACTTTCCATGATGTGTGCGTTGTTATTAAAACTACTTGTTTACACCTGGCTCGACCTGTTTTATTGATATAGCGTTCAGTATCAGTACAGTATCTTGTATCATTCTGTGCTAGCACTTTCCATGATGTGTGCGTTGTTATTAAAACTACTTGTTTACACCTGGCTCGACCTGTTTTATTGATATAGCGTTCAGTATCAGTTCAGTATCTTGTATCATTCTGTGCTAGCACTTTCCATGATGTGTGCGTTGTTATTAAAACTACTTGTTTACACCTGGCTCGACCTGTTTTATTGATATAGCGTTCAGTATCAGTACAGTATCTTGTATCACACTGTGCTAGCACTTTCCATGATGTGTGTGTTGTTATTAAAACTACTTGTTTACATCTGGCTCGAGCTGTTTTATTGATATAGCGTTCAGTATCAGTTCAGTATCTTGTATCATTCTGTGCTAGCACTTTCCATGATGTGGGCGTTGTTATTAAAACTACTTGTTTACACCTGGCTCGAGCTGTTTTATTGATATAGCGTTCAGTATCAGTTCAGTATCTTGTGTCATTCTGTGCTAGCACTTTCCATGATGTGTGTGTTGTTATTAAAACTACTTGTTTACACCTGGCTCGAGCTGTTTTATTGATATAGCGTTCAGTATCAGTTCAGTATCTAGTATCATTCTGTGCTAGCACTTTCCATGATGTGTGTGTTGTTATTAAAACTACTTGTTTACACCTGGCTCGAGCTGTTTTATTGATATAGCGTTCAGTATCAGTACAGTATCTTGTATCATTCTGTGCTAGCACTTTCCATGATGTGTGCGTTGTTATTAAAACTACTTGTTTACACCTGGCTCGAGCTGTTTTATTGATACAGCGTTCAGTATCAGTTCAGTATCTTGTATCATTCTGTGCTAGCACTTTCCATGATGTGTGTTGTTAATAAAACTACTTGTTTACACCTGGCTCGAGCTGTTTTTATTGATATAGCGTTCAGTATCAGTTCAGTATCTTGTATCATTCTGTGCTAGCACTTTCCATGATGTGTGTGTTGTTATTAAAACTACTTGTTTACACCTGGCTCGAGCTGTTTTATTGATATAGCGTTCAGTATCAGTACAGTATCTTGTATCATTCTGTGCTAGCACTTTCCATGATGTGTGTGTTGTTATTAAAACTACTTGTTTACACCTGGCTCGATCTGTTTTATTGATATAGCGTTCAGTATCAGTACAGTATCTTGTATCATTCTGTGCTAGCACTTTCCATGTTGTGTGTTGTTATTAAAACTACTTGTTTACACCTGGCTCGAGCTGTTTTATTGATATAGCGTTCAGTATCAGTACAGTATCTTGTATCATTCTGTGCTAGCACTTTCCATGATGTGTGTGTTGTTATTAAAGCTACTTGTTTACACCTGGCTCGAGCTGTTTTATTGATACAGCGTTCAGTATCAGTACAGTATCTTATATCATTCTGTGCTAGCACTTTCCATGATGTGTGCGTTGTTATTAAAACTACTTGTTTACACCTGGCTCGAGCTGTTTTATTGATAAAGCGTTCAGTATCAGTTCAGTATCTTGTATCATTCTGTGCTAGCACTTTCCATGATGTGTGCGTTGTTATTAAAACTACTTGTTTACATCTGGCTCGAGCTGTTTTATTGATATAGCGTTAAGTATCAGTTCAGTATCTTGTATCATTCTGTGCTAGCACTTTCCATGATGTGTGTGTTGTTATTAAGCTACTTGTTTACACCTGGCTCGAACTGTTTTATTAATATAGCGTTCAGTATCAGTTCAGTAGCTTGTATCATTCTGTGCTAGCACTTTCCATGATGTGTGTGTTGTTATTAAGCTACTTGTTTACACCTGACTCGAGCTGTTTTATTGATATAGCGTTCAGTATCAGTACAGTATCTTGTATCATTCTGTGCTTGCACTTTCCATGATGTGTGCGTTGTTATTAAAACTACTTGTTTACATCTGGCTCGAGCTGTTTTATTGATATAGCGTTCAGTATCAGTTCAGTATCTTGTATCATTCTGTGCTAGCACTTTCCATGATGTGTGTGTTGTTATTAAAACTACTTGTTTACACCTGGCTCGAGCTGTTTTATTGATATAGCGTTCAGTATCAGTTCAGTATCTTGTATCATTCTGTGCTAGCAGTTTCCATGATGTGTGTGTTGTTATTAAAACTAGTTGTTTACACCTGGCTCGATCTGTTTTATTGATATAGCGTTCAGTATCAGTACAGTATCTTGTATCATTCTGTGCTAGCACTTTCCATGATGTGTGTGTTGTTATTAAAACTACTTGTTTACTCCTGGCTCGAGCTGTTTTATTGATATAGCGTTCAGTATCAGTTCAGTATCTTGTATCATTCTGTGCTAGCACTTTCCATGATGTGTGCGTTGTTATTAAAACTACTTGTTTACTCCTGGCTCGAGCTGCTTTATTGATATAGCGTTCAGTATCAGAACAGTATCTTGTATCACACTGTGCTAGCACTTTCCATGATGTGTGTGTTGTTATTAAAACTACTTGTTTACACCTGGCTCGAGCTGTTTTATTGATATAGCGTTCAGTATCAGTACAGTAGCTTGTATCATTCTGTGCTAGCACTTTCCATGATGTGTGCGTTGTTATTTAAAGTACTTGTTTACACCTGGCTCGAGCTGTTTTATTGATATAGCGTTCAGTATCAGTACAGTATCTTGTATCACACTGTGCTAGCACTTTCCATGATGTGTGCGTTATTATTAAAACTACTTGTTTACACCTGGCTCGAGCTGTTTTATTGATATAGCGTTCAGTATCAGTTCAGTATCTTGTATCATTCTGTGCTAGCACTTTCCATGATGTGTGTGTTGTTATTAAAACTACTTGTTTACACCTGGCTCGAGCTGTTTTATTGATATAGCGTTCAGTATCAGTACAGTATCTTGTATCATTCTGTGCTAGCACTTTCCATGATGTGTGCGTTGTTATTAAAACTACTTGCTTACACCTGGCTCGAGCTGTTTTATTGATATAGCGTTCAGTATCAGTACAGTATCTTGTATCACACTGTGCTAGCACTTTCCATGATGTGTGTGTTGTTATTAAAACTACTTGTTTACACCTGGCTCGAGCTGTTTTATTGATATAGCGTTCAGTATCAGTACAGTATCTTGTATCATTCTGTGCTAGCACTTTCCATGATGTGTGTGTTGTTATTAAAACTACTTGTTTACACCTGGCTCGAGCTGTTTTATTGATATAGCGTTCAGTATCAGTACAGTATCTTGTATCATTCTGTGCTAGCACTTTCCATGATGTGTGTGTTGTTATTAAAACTACTTGTTTACACCTGGCTCGAGCTGTTTTATTGATATAGCGTTCAGTATTAGTTCAGTATCTTGTATCATTCTGTGCTAGCACTTTCCATGATGTGTGCGTTGTTATTAAAACTACTTGTTTACACCTGGCTCGAGCTGTTTTATTGATATAGCGTTCAGTATCAGTACAGTATCTTGTATCATTCTGTGCTAGCACTTTCCATGATGTGTGTGTTGTTATCTTAACTACTTGTTTACACCTGGCTCGAGCTGTTTTATTGATACAGCGTTCAGTATCAGTTCAGTAGGCCTATCTTGTATCATTCTGTGCTAGCACTTTCCATGATGTGTGTGTTGTTATTAAAACTACTTGTTTACACCTGGCTCGAGCTGTTTTATTGATATAGCGTTCAGTATCAGTTCAGTATCTTGTATCATTCTGTGCTAGCACTTTCCATGATGTGTGCGTTGTTATTAAAACTACTTGTTTACACCTGGCTCGAGCTGTTTTATTGATATAGCGTTCAGTATCTTGTATCATTCTGTGCTAGCACTTTCCATGATGTGTGCGTTGTTATTAAAACTACTTGTTTACACCTGGCTCGATTGTTTTATTGATATAGCGTTCAGTATCTTGTATCATTCTGTGCTAGCACTTTCCATGATGTGTGCGTTGTTATTAAAACTACTTGTTTACACCTGGCTCGAACTGTTTTATTGATATAGCGTTCAGTATCTTGTATCATTCTGTGCTAGCACTTTCCATGATGTGTGTGTTGTTATTAAAACTAGTTGTTTACACCTGGCTCGAGCTGTTTTATTGATATAGCGTTCAGTATTAGTACAGTATCTTGTATCATTCTGTGCTAGCACTTTCCATGATGTGTGTTGTTATTAAAACTACTTGTTTACACCTGTCTCGAGCTGTTTTATTGATATAGCGTTCAGTATCAGTTCAGTATCTTGTATCACACTTTGCTAGCACTTTCCATGATGTGTGCGTTGTTATTAAAACTAGTTGTTTACACCTGGCTCGAGCTGTTTTATTGATATAGCGTTCAGTATCTTGTATCATTCTGTGCTAGCACTTTCCATGATGTGTGTGTTGTTATTAAAACTAGTTGTTTACACCTGGCTCGAACTGTTTTATTGATATAGCGTTCAGTATCTTGTATCATTCTGTGCTAGCACTTTCCATGATGTGTGTGTTGTTATTAAAACTACTTGTTTACACCTGGCTCGAGCTGTTTTATTGATATAGCGTTCAGTATCTTGTATCATTCTGTGCTAGCACTTTCCATGTTGTGTGTTGTTATTAAAACTACTTGTTTACACCTGGCTCGAGCTGTTTTATTGATATAGCGTTCAGTATCTTGTATCATTCTGTGCTAGCACTTTCCATGATGTGTGTGTTGTTATTAAAACTAGTTGTTTACACCTGGCTCGAACTGTTTTATTGATATAGCGTTCAGTATCAGTACAGTATCTTGTATCACACTGTGCTAGCACTTTCCATGATGTGTGTTGTTAATAAAACTAGTTGTTTACTCCCGGCTCGAGATGTTTTATTGATATAGCGTTCAGTATCAGTACAGTATCTTGTATCATTCTGTGCTAGCACTTTCCCTGATGTGTGTTGTTATTAAAACTACTTGTTTACACCTGGCTCGAGCTGTTTTATTGATATAGCGTTCAGTATCAGTACAGTATCTTGTATCATTCTGTGCTAGCACTTTCCATGATGTGTGCGTTGTTATTAAAACTACTTGTTTACACCTGGCTCGAGCTGTTTTATTGATATAGCGTTCAGTATCAGTACAGTATCTTGTATTATTCTTTGCTAGCACTTTCCATGATGTGTGTGTTGTTATTAAAACTACTTGTTTACATCTGGCTCGAGCTGTTTTATTGATATAGCGTTCAGTATCAGTACAGTATCTTGTATCATTCTTTGCTAGCACTTTCCATGATGTGTGCGTTGTTAATAAAACTACTTGTTCACACCTGGCTCGAGCTGTTTTATTGATATAGCGTTCAGTATCAGTTCAGTATCTTGTATCATTCTGTGCTAGCACTTTCCATGATGTGTGCGTTGTTATTAAAACTACTTGTTTACACCTGGCTCGAGCTGTTTTATTGATATAGCGTTCAGTATCAGTACAGTATCTTGTATCATTCTGTGCTAGCACTTTCCATGATGTGTGTTGTTATTAAAACTACTTGTTTACACCTGGCTCGAGCTGTTTTATTGATATAGCGTTCAGTATCAGTACAGTATCTTGTATCATTCTGTGCTAGCACTTTCCATGATGTGTGTGTTGTTATTAAAACTAGTTGTTTACACCTGGCTCGAGCTGTTTTATTGATATAGCGTTCAGTATCAGTACAGTATCTTGTATCATTCTGTGCTAGCACTTTCCATGATGTGTGTGTTGTTATTAAAACTAGTTGTTTACACCTGGCTCGAGCTGTTTTATTGATATAGCGTTCAGTATTAGTACAGTATCTTGTATCATTCTGTGCTAGCACTTTCCATGATGTGTGTGTTGTTATTAAAACTAGTTGTTTACACCTGGCTCGAGCTGTTTTATTGATATAGCGTTCAGTATCAGTACAGTATCTTGTATCATTCTGTGCTAGCACTTTCCATGATGTGTGCGTTGTTATTAAAAGTACTTGTTTACATCTGGCTCGAGCTGTTTTATTAATTATTAATAACGTCAAGGAATGACTAAGTTTGTTAAACGGTGATTTTGGAACCGTCATAGCAACAAGGCTCATAATAAATGGTATAGGCCCAATGAATTGAAAATGAGTTCTTGTGACCGAATGGGTAGGCATAAACATATTTATTACATTCTCAATGTTAAGAGCGAAGGGTACCTCTACGTCAAAAACCGCAGTAAATCTCGATTTGTTACATATATCTCAAGAATGCTACTCGAAATCGAAAATCTGATTCAACAGAGCACTGTGTTTTGTTTGATAAGCCCTAAATACTGAATGAAATATTATAACCATTAGAGTAGTTATTTTGATTATGAAATCGATAATTATAGTAATAAAATTCATTATAGATAAAAACCATACTGATTATAATGTAAGACATATTTTTTAGAATTCAGTGTGTAGGGCTTACCAAACTACAGTGCACTGTTGATTCCATTTTCAATTTCGAAGTCCATTCTTGAGATATAATTAAAAAATGAAAATTGTGTACGGTTTTTGACGTAGAAGTAGGTCTACCCTTCGCTTTTAAGAGCGAAGGATACCTCTACGTCAAAAACTGCAAAAAATTATAATTTTTATATCTCAAGATTGAAACACAAAATCGAAAATCTAAGAAAGCATAACGCTGTGGTTTGGAAAGCCCTACACACTGGATGATAAATGTATTTAAAGTTATAATCAGTATGACTGTGATTTTTATTTCATTAAATTACTAAGGAAATAAGTATCACAGTCATAACAATGTTTGAATCTATTGAAAAGCTTTTGATTGTGACAGTGCAGCAGCAGCTGAAGTGTAAATGCACTAGTATTTTCTCTTTGCTAGAAAAAAAAAAAACAGGATGTGTAACTGTTTTATCCTTACATCTGCATTAAGCTTGCCCTTGAAATTCAAGGGCAATATGATGGTTTGTATCCCTCCACACTAACATAACACATAGCGTGTGATTGTTAGCAGTAGGAATAGCACGGATATTTAGACAGTAATTATATTGCTTGTTAACAAACGGTTTCGCGAGCGCACTGTCTACATTCTAAAACATCGCTTATAGTACTGTAACACTGAAGAGAAAACACACCAACAATCAATAACTATGCTCAGGAAACTATGGGATGTGTGTTCTCTAGTTCTATACATTTTGAAGCCATTTGCTGTACATTAATTTGTTCACCTGCGCTGTGTACAGTTACTTGAAGGTTATAACAGTTTGTCGTTGTTTCGTGTTACGTTTGAATGCGATTTGATGCGACTGAAATATATCTGTGGATGAGGATGAAGAAGGAAAACTAAAATCCGTACTTCATGCGGGTTTCGAGCTAAGTTCCCCTGGTCCCACATAGCTCCGACAAGATAGCATTTTATAGTAGCCCAAATATTGTTTGTAAATACATTTTCGGAAGAAATCGCTACCGTAAATATACGTAGTTGTGGAAGCACTTCTGTGGTATAGCACTACAGGATGGTATAATAGAATACTAGCAGTGGGAAGAATTCATTCCCAGCCATCATTTTGAGTAAGTGGCACATACAAAATGTCGATTGAAAATTATGACAGCACAATTAAATCTTAATTAATAGAAATAGAACCATACGTGTTTCTGAGATATAAAAATATCCCCGATTTTAGTAGAGAACGATTGAACGCGTTTAACCCTGGCCAATATTTAATTGTGAGAGTGTGGATGGATGGTCCATCCGTTCTCTCTCTCACTTGGGTGATACTCACTATGGTCGGCAGAGGAAGGCTCCTGTTTGACCACCTGAGACTGTGAACAGGGTGGGTGGTTGCATCTATATACTCACTATGGTCGGCAGAGGAAGGCTCCTGTTTGACCACCTGAGACTGTGTACAGGGTGGGTGGTTGCATCTATATACTCACTATGGTCGGCAGAGGAAGGCTCCTGTTTGACCACCTGAGACTGTGTACAGGGTGGGTGGTTGCATCTATATACTCACTATGGTCGGCAGAGGAAGGCTCCTGTTTGACCACCTGAGACTGTGAACAGGGTGGGTGGTTGCATCTATATACTCACTATGGTCGGCAGAGGAAGGCTCCTGTTTGACCACCTGAGACTGTGTACAGGGTCAGTGGTTACATCTATATACTCACTATGGTCGGCAGAGGAAGGCTCCTGTTTGACCACCTGAGACTGTGTACAGGGTGGGTGGTTGCATCTATATACTCACTATGGTCGGCAGAGGAAGGCTCCTGTTTGACCACCTGAGACTGTGTACAGGGTGGGTGGTTGCATCTATATACTCACTATGGTCGGCAGAGGAAGGCTCCTGTTTGACCACCTGAGACTGTGAACAGGGTGGGTGGTTGCATCTATATACTCACTATGGTCGGCAGAGGAAGGCTCCTGTTTGACCACCTGAGACTGTGTACAGGGTCAGTGGTTACATCTATATACTCACTATGGTCGGCAGAGGAAGGCTCCTGTTTGACCACCTGAGACTGTGTACAGGGTGGGTGGTTACATCTATATACTCACTATGGTCGGCAGAGGAAGGCTCCTGTTTGACCACCTGAGACTGTGAACAGGGTGGGTGGTTGCATCTATATACTCACTATGTCGGCAGAGGAAGGCTCCTGTTTGACCACCTGAGACTGTGTACAGGGTCAGTGGTTGCATCTATATACTCACTATGGTCGGCAGAGGAAGGCTCCTGTTTGACCACCTGAGACTGTGTACAGGGTGGGTGGTTGCATCTATATACTCACTATGTCAGCAGAGGAAGGCTCCTGTTTGACCACCTGAGACTGTGAACAGGGTGGGTGGTTGCATCTATATACTCACTATGTCGGCAGAGGAAGGCTCCTGTTTGACCACCTGAGACTGTGTACAGGGTGGGTGGTTGCATCTATATACTCACTATGGTCGGCAGAGGAAGGCTCCTGTTTGACCACCTGAGACTGTGTACAGGGTGGGTGGTTGCATCTATATACTCACTATCTCGGCAGAGGAAGGCTCCTGTTTGACCACCAGAGACTGTGAACAGGGTGGGTGGTTGCATCTATATACTCACTATGGTCGGCAGAGGAAGGATCCTGTTTGACCACCTGAGACTGTGTACAGGGTGGGTGGTTGCATCTATATACTCACTTTGGTCGGCAGAGGAAGGCTCCTGTTTGACCACCTGAGACTGTGAACAGGGTCAGTGGTTACATCTATATACTCACTATGGTCGGCAGAGGAAGGCTCCTGTTTGACCACCTGAGACTGTGAACAGGGTGGGTGGTTGCATCTATATACTCACTATGGTCGGCAGAGGAAGGCTCCTGTTTGACCACCTGAGACTGTGTACAGGGTGGGTGGTTGCATCTATATACTCACTATGGTCGGCAGAGGAAGGCTCCTGTTTGACCACCTGAGACTGTGTACAGGGTGGGTGGTTACATCTATATACTCACTATGGTCGGCAGAGGAAGGCTCCTGTTTGACCACCTGAGACTGTGTACAGGGTGGGTGGTTGCATCTATATACTCACTATGGTCGGCAGAGGAAGGCTCCTGTTTGACCACCTGAGACTGTGTACAGGGTGGGTGGTTGCATCTGTATACTCACTATGGTCGGCAGAGGAAGGCTCCTGTTTGACCACCTGAGACTGTGTACAGGGTAGGTGGTTGCATCTATATACTCACTATGGTCGGCAGAGGAAGGCTCCTGTTTGACCACCTGAGACTGTGTACAGGGTCAGTGGTTACATCTATATACTCACTATGTCGGCAGAGGAAGGCTCCTGTTTGACCACCTGAGACTGTGTACAGGGTCAGTGGTTACATCTATATACTCACTATGGTCGGCAGAGGAAGGCTCCTGTTTGACCACCTGAGACTGTGAACAGGGTGGGTGGTTGCATCTATATACTCACTATGGTCGGCAGAGGAAGGCTCCTGTTTGACCACCTGAGACTGTGTACAGGGTGGGTGGTTGCATCTATATACTCACTATGTCGGCAGAGGAAGGCTCCTGTTTGACCACCTGAGACTGTGTACAGGGTGGGTGGTTGCATCTATATACTCACTATGGTCGGCAGAGGAAGGCTCCTGTTTGACCACCTGAGACTGTGTACAGGGTGGGTGGTTGCATCTATATACTCACTATGTCGGCAGAGGAAGGCTCCTGTTTGACCACCTGAGACTGTGAACAGGGTGGGTGGTTGCATCTATATACTCACTATGTCGGCAGAGGAAGGCTCCTGTTTGACCACCTGAGACTGTGAACAGGGTGGGTGGTTGCATCTATATACTCACTATGATCGGCAGAGGAAGGCTCCTGTTTGACCACCTGAGACTGTGTACAGGGTGGGTGGTTGCATCTATATACTCACTATGTCGGCAGAGGAAGGCTCCTGTTTGACCACCTGAGACTGTGTACAGGGTGGGTGGTTGCATCTATATACTCACTATGTCGGCAGAGGAAGGCTCCTGTTTGACCACCTGAGACTGTGAACAGGGTGGGTGGTTGCATCTATATACTCACTATGGTCGGCAGAGGAAGGCTCCTGTTTGACCACCTGAGACTGTGTACAGGGTGGGTGGTTGCATCTATATACTCACTATGTCGGCAGAGGAAGGCTCCTGTTTGACCACCTGAGACTGTGTACAGGGTGGGTGGTTGCATCTATATACTCACTATGTCGGCAGAGGAAGGCTCCTGTTTGACCACCTGAGAATGTGTACAGGGTGGGTGGTTGCATCTATATACTCACTATGTCGGCAGAGGAAGGCTCCTGTTTGACCACCTGAGACTGTGAACAGGGTGGGTGGTTGCATCTATATACTCACTATGTCGGCAGAGGAAGGCTCCTGTTTGACCACCTGAGACTGTGAACAGGGTGGGTGGTTGCATCTATATACTCACTATGGTCGGCAGAGGAAGGCTCCTGTTTGACCACCTGAGACTGTGTACAGGGTGGGTGGTTGCATCTATATACTCACTATGGTCGGCAGAGGAAGGCTCCTGTTTGACCACCTGAGACTGTGTACAGGGTCAGTGGTTACATCTATATACTCACTATGGTCGGCAGAGGAAGGCTCCTGTTTGACCACCTGAGACTGTGAACAGGGTGGGTGGTTGCATCTATATACTCACTATGTCGGCAGAGGAAGGCTCCTGTTTGACCACCTGAGACTGTGAACAGGGTGGGTGGTTGCATCTATATACTCACTATGTCGGCAGAGGAAGGCTCCTGTTTGACCACCTGAGACTGTGAACAGGGTGGGTGGTTGCATCTATATACTCACTATGGTCGGCAGAGGAAGGCTCCTGTTTGACCACCTGAGACTGTGTACAGGGTGGGTGGTTGCATCTATATACTCACTATGGTCGGCAGAGGAAGGCTCCTCTTTGACCACCTGAGACTGTGTACAGGGTCAGTGGTTACATCTATATACTCAGTATGATCGGCAGAGGAAGGCTCCTGTTTGACCACCTTGAGACTGTGTACAGGGTGGGTGGTTGCATCTATATACTCACTATGGTCGGCAGAGGAAGGCTCCTGTTTGACCACCTGAGACTGTGAACAGGGTGGGTGGTTGCATCTATATACTCACTATGGTCGGCAGAGGAAGGTTCCTGTTTGATCACTTTCTCATCCTTGCCATCCTTGGTCCTTATCGCCCGTCGACTTCTGGTCCGCCTCCTGCTTCGCTTTGCGCTGCAGCTTCTTCATCTTCGCTCGTTGGTTCTGGAACCAGACTTGGACCACCCGCACACCTCAGTCCCGTGTCCTTAGCCAGAGCCTCGCGTACCTGGAAAATGACGTAACTACTCAGTCAGAGCCCAGCGTACCTTAACATGACGTAACTACTCAGGTCCCGTGTCCTTAGCCAGAGCCTCCGCGTACCTGCA
>OX246739.1:52562552-52565052 GCA_945910005.1 Isoperla grammatica
GGTGTAACTTTGTAACTTTCGAACGATTTGTCATAACACCTTCATTCCACATCAAGGCTTGTGGGTGGTCTAAATTTCAAGTTGGTCGGATTTTCCGTTCGACCGCTATCGACAGACATAAAAACAAAACAAAACCAAAATAAAAACAGAACGAAGTGCCATAAAGGTCTAATGGAGACTCTCGCTTCACTCGCTTAATGAACTGAAGGGCAGGAACCTTGCATTGAAAATTTCAAGTCTTAATCCACAATACTAGGAAAACGCTCTGTTTGACGCGTTGATAAGCGAGGGCGTCCATATCTACGAACTTTCTGGCGAAAAGATCTCAAAGCTAATAAAAACAACAATTCACAACAATTCAAGAGTGCGCATTGCAACATTGCAAAATTTTTCCTAATTCCCATAGCTATTATACTTCCCGACATTGTTGGATGCAGTGCAATGTGCGTTGCTAAGAATTTTTGTCGTCATGTTTTCAACACGGTCCGCCACCGTTACTAACAGTTATTGACAGCATTAAATAAATAAAAAAAAAAAAATAAATTCACATTTAGAGTCTACCCACTCAGTAATTAAACTGATTTGCAGTGGGGGACTTTAATTTAAAGTCACTAAACCAACCCTGTAGGCTTCGAACACCATCGACGAGTGAGCGATAACCAATCAAAGATCGATATTTCAAATACGAAACATATGAATCAGCGATTGGACAGTGCGAACACCTGCGGACAAATGCCAGAATCAACAAGGCCGATTCAGAACAACTTTGAATTTATTGAGTGCTTCGTTGCTAGGACGGCTCCAAAGTCACCGTTTACTTATACCTAAGCCAAGAAGTAATGGAATTGAATCCATCTTAGAAGTTAAAAAACTTCTGCCTGAAGCGGGATTTGAACCCGGGACCTTCTGCATTGGAAGCAGGGATGCTAATGTAATTACTGCCTTTAATACGATTTTTCTGTTACTGTGTTTTTAGAAAAATATATTCGAGTAACTTTTGTATAACTTTGCCAATACTTATCAGATCGTCATAAAATGAACATATTATTCGTGACTGGAAAAATCATGAACAAAATATGTCTATCTCACATTTTGCCGCCATTTTGTTTCAGAAAAATATTTTGCAGTAACTATGGTGTAACTTTGTAACTTTTCGAACGATTGTGCCTCAAAACTTTACACCTTCAATCTACATCGAGGCTTGTGGATGGTCCAAATTTCAAGTTGATCGGACTTTCCGTTCAACCGCTATCGAAAGACATATTATAACAAAAAAAAAAAAAAAAAAAAAACAGAACGAAGTGCCATAAGAGTCTCGTGGCTTTTCGCACATTCGCAGCCGAGTAACCAATCAGCAATCAGAAGCCATCGAGAACTACAAGTACAAGATAAATGCAGCAGAGCTGTTGGAGTAAGGAACAATTCCGTCATACTTGTCCTGAAACAACCTTGCAAGTGTTTATGTGCTATTGTTTTTTATTCAGAAGATTGTAAAACAGTATTTTTTAGTTTTCCTAATCAATAATATGCAATACTGCTTTATAAGAATATGTCTTCTTTAAATATTTACATTTTAATTTTAAAACATTTCGGCCATTTCGCGCTTGAATATTGTAATAGGCCAAATAGGTTGTCATTTTGTTTCTGGGGCTCGAAATGTTCTTACGCGTAAAACACGACAATTCGTTTCATTTACAGAATTAGTTTTATTTTGCGATTTGATTTCAACTCCTATTGACGTAGCATGTGGAGATATGTAACACGATAAAACAAGATATGTAGCAATAAGAAAAAGACATAACGCATGCGAAACACAATCAACTGTACTGATTGGACACGAACCACGAACCACTCCTATGACGAACGCATCGGTAAAGCCACAACTACAATTTGTCGACATCGTGATCGTAATAGGGATCGGGATCGCAATCTAATTTTTTTAAGCGAGCGAAGCGAGCGTCTCCACGAGACTCTTATGGCACTTCGTTCTGTTTTTTGTTTTGTTTTTTGTACTAGACTCTTATGGCAATTGGCACTTCATTCTGTTTGTTTTTTGTTTTGTTTTTATGTCTGTCGATAGCGGTCGAACGGAAAAACCGATCAACTTGAAATTTGGACCATCCACAAGCCTCGATGTGGATTGAAGGTGTATAGTTTTGAGGCAAAATCGTTCGAAAAGTTACAAAGTTACACTCAATAACTGTTAGTAACGGTGACGGACCGCCGCGAAAACACTAGACAGAATGACAAAGAAAATTCTTAGCAACGCACATTGCACTGCATTCAACAATATCGGGAAGTAAAATAGCTATGGAAATTAGAAAAAATTTTGGAATGCACATTCTTGAATTGTTGTGAATTGTTGTTTTTATTAGCTTTGAGATCTTTTCGCCAGAACGTTCGTAGATATGGACGCGCTCGCTTATCAACGCGTCAAACAGAGCGTTTTCCTAGTTTATTATAACGCTTTTATTAGCTTGCTTTGTTTGTCTGTTTGTCT
>OX246739.1:52572552-52585052 GCA_945910005.1 Isoperla grammatica
AATAAGACAAATGACAGCATTGAGTGCTTTTGTTGATGTTACGATAGTGGATATAGCACAGTAGCAGGTGCGATGAATAAGACAAATGACAGCATTGAGTGCTTTGGTTGATGTAACGATAGTAGATATAGCACAGTAGCAGGTGCGATGAATAAGACAAATGACAGCATTGAGTGCTTTTGATGATGTTACGATAGTAGATATAGCACAGTAGCAGGTGCTGAGAGCCTCCGCTAGTCGAAAGGTCCACTCTATGTCCGACTAGCGGACCTTGTCATTTTGTTGGTGATTTTCTATCTCGTAATGAAAACATTATTTTGTAACATGGTCACTATCCAAGAAAGGATTCTGAAAATTTACTCAGTTGTCTACATCGATGGCAAGACGATGTGCACAAAAGTGTTTTTCTCGTCGGCTACTTTTAATAATAACTAATTGTTTGGGAGTATTTATTTTTTTTAGGTTGGCATTCTGCCTAATAACAATTTTTTTGTGAGAGAGGATGCCCCGGAAGGTAAACAAATTTGTTTCAAAATGTGGTGTTTACATCTTTATTCGTTTGGGGCCCACAGACCGACAACGAATTAGCTAGCCAGTAGTAGTAGTAGTTAAAGAATTTTTTAATGATCTTTACGGCTTAATACCTTCCATACGCAACATCCGATCAGGATGAAATTTGAAATGGGTAGTGTCGTGGTAAAAGCCCAACGATTAAAGAAAATGTGAGGTTTCCATCTATTATAGTTTTGCGTCGGCAACATCGTGCTTAAGTGCACTTCGATACGTGCAGTAAGAGTCGCGTAGTGGGAGCTCGCACATGGCTTGGCCCGATTGTTATGAGTCTTTAGATGTTATTAAAACCAAATAATTTTGGCCAGTTTTAATAGACATGACGTTCGAAGGCTTTAGATTTACCTTCACACATGATATACCCTCTGTGGTTTTTAAGTTCTAAGGTGTTTTTTATGTTCTAAGATCTAAAAGTAAAGGTATACTATGTATAGTTAATTGAGGATAACTAACAGATCTCAATTATCTAGGTCCGACGAATAACCTTTACGATCGCAGTAATTCGTAGATAATCTATTATTAGAAACTCACATGAAAGGGAATTTAAATATCCATATTGTAGTCTTTAGAAAATGATGTAAAGTATTGAGTATAGAAAGCGTATTCTGTCAACATAACCGTTCTTTTGTTCGCAGTTCGTAACGAGTTCCAGGCTACTTGCTAAACGAAGCACTGACCAATACCCACACGTATTTCAACCCATACTTCACCACAGCGTCTACTCCAATAAACCACACGCTAGCAATTCTCCACGCACCCCATCTAAATACCCTTACAGCTTTCCACCACACACCCCACCTAAATACCCTGACCGCTTTCCACCAGATACCCCACCTAAATACCCTGACCGCTTTCCACCACACACCCCACCTAAATACCCTGACCGCTTTCCACCACACGCCCCACCCAAATACTCTGACAGCCTTCCACCACACACCCCACCTAAACACCCTTACAGCCTTCCACCACTCAACCCACCTAAATACCCTGACAGCCTTCCTCCACACACCCCACCTAAATATCATGACAGCCTTCAACCACTCACCCCACCTAAATACATTTACCCACCAGATACTCTACCTAAATCTCCGGACAGCTTTTTAGCACATACACCAAGTAAATATCCTAGCAGATATGGACTCCCCATAAGCAACTATCGTGACCCATTTTTCCCATTCCATTACCCTGACATAAGTCCAAGCGAGTACCCCAAACGTAAACAAAAACACAAACAAGAATCTACCCGAGTATCGGCAGCGGATGGTCCACACAAACCCAGAGATAGGAAAGGGCTTGAGGAATATTCGACGCAGAGCTACAGTAATTGGCAATCTCACGGTTATTACCCATCTTACCCGAATCAAGACGTCAAAATACAATTTAAATTATCTTCGCCATCATCATCGTCGTCATCAGAAAACTCATTCCCGAAATACGATAAATCATCTTCATCATCCGAAGAATCATTGTCTTTCAAAGACTCATCATCATCATCATCGTCGTCATCGTCCGATGATTCATCATCATTATCATCAGCATCATCATCATCATCAGCATCGTCATCATCATCATCATCATCATCATTATCAGACGAATCGTCTTCATCGTCTGATGAATCATCATCTTCATCATCATCATCATCATCATCATCATCATCATCATCATCATCATCATCCAACGACTCATCATCTTCTTCATCCGATAAATCATCGTCATCATCGTCTGATGAATCATCCACATCATCGTCGTCGTCCGACGAATCATCATCTTCATCATCGTCTGATGATTCGTACTCGTCATCGTCGGGGGAAGTTTTTTCCGAGTACTGGCGAGGTTTTCAGTCTCCATACGACGTAGTTCACTCTCAGTCTCCATACGACGTAGTTCACGCTCAGACTCCATATATGTCTCACAGTATATCCAGCAGGGTCCCGACAATTCTCCCACATTTACTAGAAAATTCCCCGCTGTATCGTCAATCCTTACAGGAGTTCCCATTCAATCTCAACCAGAATCCAACAAGCTACCGTACCGCCCCACCGAAATTAACACAGAGTTCGTCATTGTACAATGTTTCACCGGCACAACCAATAGCCATGAACATTTACATTGCTTTAGAAACAAGCGAGGAGGAAAGTGTGTCGTCATACGTGTCAGAACCCTTATCAGATGAAGAATGGAGCGTTGAAGGGTTAGATGAAAAACACTCTCCGTCTTCTTTTTCTCGGCATGAAGATGAAATCAATTTCAAAATGGCCTCTGAAGAAAGTTCCGAGTTTTTTTCGTCGCTTTCGTCAACATCATGTTCTGATGATGAAACTAGCGAGTTGGTGTTTCAGAAAAACGTTGAATCATCTGCGTCCGATGGAGACAAGAGTCCAAAATTAAATAAACACGCTGCAAATAAACAGACAGATATATTGCCGTCATCATATAAAAAATCGGAAAATATTTTCGAAGAAAGTTTAAAATTTCGTTCGCCACATTCTGAGTACATAGATAAAATGAAGGTTGCAGATTTTGATGTTTTAAAATCTGGTTCTTCTGAACAGAAAAATAACACAACGGTTGATAATACAAGTTTTGAGTCATCATTGTCTTCTTCTTCTTCTTCGTCTTCTTCATCTTCTACTGAACGAAAACAGAAAATATTATTTATATTTAAGGAAAATATGGAGGAGGGATCAACGTTATTGTATTCTCCGAATGAGCAGCGTAAAGTGTTAATAAACCATGTAACTCGTAAAAGCGGTGCCGTTGATTCCTCTGAATCTTCTTCACATGAGGAAAACACTGTTTTAAACCAAACTAGTGATGAAGAAAACTCGAAATCGTCTTCTCAATCTTCAAATAATTCCAAAAGTAACATGAATCATGTAAAGTACAAA
The DNA here is from genome assembly GCA_945910005.1 of Isoperla grammatica. Lineage (NCBI taxonomy): Eukaryota > Metazoa > Arthropoda > Insecta > Plecoptera > Perlodidae > Isoperla > Isoperla grammatica. The sequence goes on from OX246739.1 coordinate 52,576,011, forward strand.
CAAATTTCAAAGGCTCCCGAATCTTTTTTAAATAAGCACAAAGGTATCGTGAACGGTGCAACTGTCAAGGACATTTCCAAGTCGTCGTCCGAACCTTCGTCAAGTGAAGACAGAACTACTTTGCATCGTCTGACTGACAGATACCTTTCCAAGACTTCTGTTGAATCTTCTACAAGTGAGGACAGAACTACTTTGAATCGTCTGACTGACAGAGACCTTTCCAAGACTTATGTCAAATCTTCTACAAGTGAGAACAGAACTACTTTGAATCGTCTGACTGACAGAGACCTTTCCAAGACTTATGTCAAATCTTCTACGATTGAGAACAGAACTACTTTGCATCGTCTGACTGACAGAGACCTTTCCAAGACTTATGATCTCAAATCTTCTACAAGTGAGAACAGAACTACTTTGAATCGTCTGACTGACAGAGACCTTTCCAAGACTTCTGTTGAATCTTCTACAAGTGAGGACAGAACTACTTTGCATCGTCTGACTGACAGAGACCTTTCCAAGACTTATGATGTCAAATCTTCTACAAGTGAGAACAGAACTACTTTGAATCGTCTGACTGACAGAGACCTTTCCAAGACTTCTGTTGAATCTTCTACAAGTGAGGACAGAACTACTTTGAATCGTCTGACTGACAGAGACCTTTCCAAGACTTCTGTTGAATCTTCTACGAGTGAGGACAGGACTAAATTGCATCGTGTGACTGTCTGATGTCTCCACTGATACCTCTATCTCTTCTTCCGAAAATTCTTCAAATAAGCAAAACTATATTGTAAATCGTGAATTTGACAAAGGCAGTTCACAGTCTTTTCCTGAATCTTTGTCAAATGAGCACATAACTATTTTTGAACGTGTAACTGATGAGGGAAGTTCAAATACTTCTGATTATTCTTTAAATAACCAAAATAATAACATAACCGATGTAACTAACAAGGATAGTTCAAATTCGTCTCCTGAATGTACTTTAAATAAGCACAAAAGTAACAAGAAACACGTAAGTGACAACGAAATTTCAAAGTATGCCTCAAATGAGCACAAAAAAGAAAATTCAAACTCTCCTTCAAATGAGACCAAATCTATTGCGAATCATGAAAGTAAGAAAGATCGACGCCAGCTTCAAATAACCACAAATCTATAGCGAATCATGAAACTAATAAATAAAGATCAAGGACACCTTTGAATGACCACATATCCATTGCGAATCATGAAACTAACAAAGAAAGATCAATGCTACCCTCAAAATGACCACAAATCTATTGTAAATCATGAAACTAACAATAAAAGATCATAGCCACCTTCAAATGAGACCAAATCTATTGCGAATCATTAAACTAAGAAAAGATAAAAGCTACCTTCAAATGAAACCAAATCTATTGCGAATCTTTAAACTAATTAAGAAAGATCATAGCAACCTTCAAATGATCAAACATCTGCTGTGAATCATGTAACTGACAAAGAAAATTCAAACTCTTTTTCACATGACCAAATCTTTGCGAATCGTGAAATGGCTTAACCAAGATCCATGATACTGCTATGAACTTACTTTGTTAAGCTTGAGTATTGAGTATTTACATATTCAGTTCGTAAGCTTATTTTTAAAACGACCCATTTACAAAAGATGTGGGTACGAACATTGTTGATTTAAAAAATACATTTGTTTTGTAAATACTTAAATGTTTTGATTGTGAAATGTGGTATTACTTAAAGGAATAATCAGGTGAAAAACTAAAATATCACCAATGAGTCATAAGTGTATGAAATTCAGTTATGTGTAAAAAAAATTGATATAGGTCGCTTCAATGCAAGAAAAAGAATAGTGAACATTTAGCTATTGTACTAGATTCCCTTCGCCAGCTCTGCTGCAATTTCCTTCTATAGCGTAGTACAGCTGTATCGGTTCTGAGCTCGCTAGCGCCTTCCCGATAGACAGAGCACTCATTGTGTAATACGAATCCATCCACAACCCTCGGCGACTGCGGACAGTGCCGCTCAAAACAGATTGCAACTTTTCTACACATCAAGTCACAAAAACACTAATTGCAGGACATTTTGTGGAAGTACACGTTTGTACTAAGAAACATGTTATCGGTAGAGAAACGATGCACATTAAACCTCTTGATCGATTTTTGATAAGTGCCTTATTTTAGCGGTGGTTTTACTATCTCGAGGTAACATTTTTTGTATATGGAAATTACCATGAGAAGAGTTGCTCGGTGCTACTTGGTAGCAACACGCCAAAAAACCGCGTTTTCTTTAATTTTTTAACCGCTTGCTTTTAAAGTATGGTATCGTTTAGTCATGTTTTCCATATTTGAGGGTGGACCTATACAAATGGTAGTTTTTTTAGGTTTTCACCTGACTATTCTTTTAATATGAACACAATATAATTGTGTTTCTCAACAATTGGGTTTAATTGTAATTGCCATTCGTAAACGTAATGCAGAATTGTAATTTTATTTTACAATTATAACCGAATATTAAAAATAATCGAACTTTTGTTAGCACCAGTTGTGAAATTGTGTCTTTATGTAACAGTTTTGTAATTTCATTGTCAGATGAACGAATGAACAAACATTCTTTTAAAACCGCGAGGAAATCATAATTTTAAACATTGTTTTTATACTATTATTCTGTATTAAACTAATTTCTTTTTTTAAATAAATACAAATTATGAAAATTTTGTATTTTTATTTTAATGTACTGAAAAATATAAATTGATCATGAAAAGAAGTGCATGTACTTATTTTAAATCTTCTAGACTTAACTAGGTGCAGATGATCTTGATGAGATAAAAAGCTCCCCATTATATTCCTTTGTCCGCCAGACTTTGTAATCCTATGTATACATAATAACGATGATCCTGGGATATCTGCTTCATGTATTCATATATCCGGCCAGGATGGGACACAAAGAAAGCAAGTTACCCGCTTGCTGATTCCCTGCTATCTACTTCCGGCTTCTACTACCTGCTTCTACTGTGCATGGCTGCACTTGCAAGCAAGGTGACATTCATTCATGACCTAAGTCAGAGCTGGATGGCGCAAGTAACCAGCTACCAGGTTACTGACTCCCTGCTATCTACTTGCTGCTGCTACTACCTGCTGCTACTGTGCATGGCTGCACTTGCAAGCAAGGTGACATTCATTCATGACCTAAGTCAGAGCTGGATGGCGCAAGTAACCAGCTACCAGGTTACTGACTCCCTGCTATCTACTTCCTGCTGCTACTACCTGCTGCTACGGTGCATGGCTGCACTTGAAAGCAAGGTGACATTCATTCATGACATAAGTCAGGGCGGGATGGCGCAAGTAACCAGCTACCAGGTTACTGACTCCCTGCTATCTACTTCCTGCTGCTACTACCTGCTGCTACGGTGCATGGCTGCACTTGAAAGCAAGGTGACATTCATTCATGACATAAGTCAGGGCGGGATGGCGCAAGTAACCAGCTACCAGGTTACTGACTCCCTGCTATCTACTTCCGGCTTCTACTACCTGCTTCTACTGTGCATGGCTGCACTTGCAAGCAAGGTGACATTCATTCATGACCTAAGTCAGAGCTGGATGGCGCAAGTAACCAGCTACCAGGTTACTGACTCCCTGCTATCTACTTCCTGCTGCTACTACCTGCTGCTACGGTGCATGGCTGCACTTGCAAGCAAGGTGACATTCATTCATGACCTAAGTCAGGGCGGGATGGTGCAAGTAACCAGCTACCAGGTTACTGACTCCCTGCTATCTACTTCCTGCTGCTACTACCTGCTGCTACGGTGCATGGCTGCACTTGAAAGCAAGGTGACATTCATTCATGACATAAGTCAGGGCGGGATGGCGCAAGTAACCAGCTACCAGGTTACTGACTCCCTGCTATCTACTTCCTGCTGCTACTACCTGCTGCTACGGTGCATGGCTGCACTTGCAAGCAAGGTGACATTCATTCATGACCTAAGTCAGGGCTGGATGGCGCAAGTAACCAGCTACCAGGTTACTGACTCCCTGCTATCTACTTCCTGCTGCTACTACCTGCTGCTACTGTGCATGGCTGCACTTGAAAGCAAGGTGACATTCATTCATGACATAAGTCAGGGCTGGATGGCGCAAGTAACCAGCTACCAGGTTACTGACTCCCTGCTATCTACTTCCTGCTGCTACTACCTGCTTCTACTGTGCATGGCTGCACTTGCAAGCAAGGTGACATTCATTCATGACATAAGTCAGGGCTGGATGGCGCAAGTAACCAGCTACCAGGTTACTGACTCCCTGCTATCTACTTCCTGCTGCTACTACCTGCTGCTACTGTGCATGGCTGCACTTGAAAGCAAGGTGACATTCATTCATGACATAAGTCAGGGCTGGATGGCGCAAGTAACCAGCTACCAGGTTACTGACTCCCTGCTATCTACTTCCTGCTGCTACTACCTGCTTCTACTGTGCATGGCTGCACTTGCAAGCAAGGTGACATTCATTCATGACCTAAGTCAGAGCTGGATGGCGAAAATAACCAGCTTTACTTGTGTTGTACCCTTATGCCCGGTATTATGATCTCGGAAAAAGGTTCTAGATAAAGCTATGATCGGGATAAGCAACATTGTAAAGCTTCTAATTGGTGGTTACTATGGCGAAAACGCGTTATTACAAGAATAAATAGTTATCCTGTGATTTGTCTGCTACTATAGTCTAGATTATATCGTTGTTACCTATAATTAAATCCCTGATTTCAAGTTCCGTGTTGACTCCTTTGAGTAATGCTTAGTGTTAAAAGACCAATGTACTAAATAGAAATCGACCCGGCGACCGTCTGCATTGGAAGCAGGGATGAAACAAAGGGAGTCTCTCCTTACCTTCCTGCAGGGTTTGGGGCTGACTTCGAACGAGGCCTTGAATTGGCGTCGCTGCGCCGAAGTAAGAATAGTCCTGGGTCTCTTTGGGCCGCGCCTTCCGTCTCTGGGCCGACTGTTTTCATCCAGCATGTCGTCACCTAAAGCGAACAATCAACTCAATGTCAGATGGGTGACGATGTGGAATATTTTAATGTGTCATGTGTTAATATTAATTTGTGAATATTATTGTGTTAATATTTTGTGTGTTTTAATATTGGGTAATAAAGCTCGTGATTTTTTTCTCTGCATGTATTATTTTCAGTAGTATACTAACTGTACCAATGGAAAAAAACGCGCACAGCTCATACAATATTTTATTATTTTAGGGAATTTGAAAGAATTGTATTTGATAACTGTGTAATAGAAAATTATAATGTAGTCATTGTTGTACCTTATCCTCCCTCTACCCCCTCACATCCTAGCACAGTACCTGTCGGGCTAGCCTGTTGCATTAGAAACATCTCCTTCTCGAAGTCTTGCCGACAGAAGAGCTGTCCGCCGCGCAGCACGAACTGTCCCCCCTTCTACCCCCTCACATCCTAGCACAGTACCTGTCGGGCTAGCCTGTTGCATTAGAAACATCTCCTTCTCGAAGTCTTGCCGACAGAAGAGCTGTCCGCCGCGCAGCACGAACTGTCCCCCCTTCTACCCCCTCCCATCCTAGCACAGTACCTGTCGGGCTAGCCGTTGCATTAGAAACATCTCCTTCTCGAAGTCTTGCCGACAGAAGAGCTGTCCGCCGCGCAGCACGCAATGTCCCCCCTCTACCCCCTCACATCCTAGCACAGTACCTGTCGGGCTAGCCTGTTGCATTAGAAACATCTCCTTCTCGAAGTCTTGCCGACAGAAGAGCTGTCCGCCGCGCAGCACGAACTGTCCCCCCTTCTACCCCCTCCCATCCTAGCACAGTACCTGTCGGGCTAGCCGTTGCATTAGAAACATCTCCTTCTCGAAGTCTTGCCGACAGAAGAGCTGTCCGCCGCGCAGCACGCAATGTCCCCCCTCTACCCCCTCACATCCTAGCACAGTACCTGTCGGGCTAGCCTGTTGCATTAGAAACATCTCCTTCTCGAAGTCTTGCCGACAGAAGAGCTGTCCGCCGCGCAGCACGAACTGTCCCCCCTTCTACCCCCTCCCATCCTAGCACAGTACCTGTCGGGCTAGCCGTTGCATTAGAAACATCTCCTTCTCGAAGTCTTGCCGACAGAAGAGCTGTCCGCCGCGCAGCACGCAATGTCCCCCCTCTACCCCCTCACATCCTAGCACAGTACCTGTCGGGCTAGCCTGTTGCATTAGAAACATCTCCTTCTCGAAGTCTTGCCGACAGAAGAGCTGTCCGCCGCGCAGCACGAACTGTCCCCCCTTCTACCCCCTCCCATCCTAGCACAGTACCTGTCGGGCTAGCCGTTGCATTAGAAACATCTCCTTCTCGAAGTCTTGCCGACAGAAGAGCTGTCCGCCGCGCAGCACGAACTGTCCCCCCTTCTACCCCCTCACATCCTAGCACAGTACCTGTCGGGCTAGCCTGTTGCATTAGAAACATCTCCTTCTCGAAGTCTTGCCGACAGAAGAGCTGTCCGCCGCGCAGCACGAACTGTCCCCCCTTCTACCCCCTCACATCCTAGCACAGTACCTGTCGGGCTAGCCTGTTGCATTAGAAACATCTCCTTCTCGAAGTCTTGCCGACAGAAGAGCTGTCCGCCGCGCAGCACGAATTGTTCTCCCTTGAGCAGCGGTTGACAGCAACCGACGCACACGAAGCACTGTAGGTGGAACACGTGCGACTGCGCGCGCATCACCATCTCGTGGGGTAATAGTCGGTCTCCACATCGCGAACACTTTACGCCGAACTTCCTGGAAAAGTGTTCGAAACTGTTTTAAAACATGTTATGGCTTGTGACAAAGAAAGTAAGGCCCCGTATTATGAACAGCTAACAGGAAGATACTATGATTGGTGTTTGTCATAGTGATAATAGGTTATTAACCACTAACTTTCATGTAAGCTAAATGAATTTAACGGAATTATGTCTCAGCAGAGAGCATAAAACTGAGTCGTTACATGTAAGAACGCACGACTGCCATTTTGTAACGGTTTGAAGTCAACTCTGCTGGACATGTGTTACTTTCTCAATCTCTCCGAATAAGTATATTAGAAAGAACTTTAAATATTTCAACATTGCAATTCTTGCAGACAACTATAAACAAATTTTACATTATTAATTCTAGTAATAGTATGTCAACATCTATGCTTAGGCCTACATGAATGTGAAATTTGAACTTATTTATAACTGTCTTTGACTTGTTGAAAAGTATGAAATTTATGTTTGTGGAATTTATCTTATAGTATACGAACATAAATGGTGCAACATTGGTTTTGTCAATTAAGTTTATGATACAGATCATTGTACCCATCATCATCGTCGATATTCTTTAAGGAAGTATATTCAACAATAAATTAATCTAACTGGTTTATTAAAAATGTGTATTTATTTCTGCAACGGAATAACGCTTTACTTCATAATCCTGGCACATGGATGAAGTATCATCAGTAATATGTCTTCCTCATCACAAGATGAATTGAATTGAATGAAATGAGAAGCGCGGACTGCTTTGCATAGCGTATTAACTACAAACGAGTGAATTCTTTTATTACGTGACGTTCTCACTCCCGTTTCCCGACAAAATTCTTATTTTCATTTCAATGGAACATCAAGCGGTAATGTTATTGCTTTGCAATACGCCGGTTGATACTTACTTCGCATTATGTGCCATAGATAGAAATGAATGGATGTTCTTCGCCGTCATTCCCCCCCCCCCCCCCCCAAACCGTCCCAGGCCTTCCCTTCATCTCTGTTCTCTTTTTCTCTTATTGCTTCTTCTCTCACTGAGGTATTGTCTATAGAATATAAAGCAACACATCGTTTGTTTCTTAACACATAAGTAAATTAAGAGTACGACAGAACATTTATTTACTGATCTTTATTTTTTAGCAACGTTTTAAGTTGTCTATTGAATCGTAAATAAGATTTAACAAAAAATATCAATTTAGTGCAGGTGAGTAGTTGGAGTAAGAAAGAAAAATCCGTACATCTTAAACTTTAAAAAAATGAGTTATTATAATAAATTAGTATCCCAATAACAACAGTTGTTCTGCCGCAGACTTCCACTTTGGCTAAAATTGGAGTTTTCCCATAAAATACATAAGCTTGTGTAGCCTACTTCTAAAATATTAAATAAGGTATTGAGTTAAACATGAAACGGTATCAATCACCATTCGTTTAGAAGTCTGCGACTGCAGAGCGTGAGAATCTCAATTTTTTAGTTATTATCTTTAAAGCAACTTTTAAACTCGAAATTGTGGCAAGATACATCAGATTATTGGGTCTACGGATAACGAAAACAAATAAAATTCGATAATACAATAATATCGTAGTATATTGCATTTAATCCAAACGTAATAAATAGCGCATGCATTCCTTAGACCCTGATAACATCTAGCTGATGTATCTTCCCACGGTCTCGATTTCAAAAGTTTTTTATTCTCACGCTCTGCTGCTGCAGGCTTTATATTAATCGATATCTGTATTGTATATTACGCTTATAATGTCTTGGTAAAAAATGATTAATTCATACAAACAACCAACGATAGCTAGATATAGATATGGATAGAGAGATACAGATATGGATCGATGAATCGATGGATGGACAGATGGATATATATGGAAAAATGTCTTCTTCATTAATCCGGGTGGGGTTAAGAACTTTAGAGCAACTGTCTTACAAGGAGGAGAGAGAGAGAGAGAGAGAGAGAGAGAGAGAGAGAGAGAGAGGAGAGGCGTGTGTGCGTGTGTTACCTGTCGTAGTCCGGCTTGCAGTACAGCTTCCCGCCGCGACAGTAGCACGAGTGGTTGAGCAGTACGCCGCACTCAGAGCAGGCCAGACAGTGTGTGCGTGTGTGTGTGTGTGTGTGTGCGTGTGTTACCTGTCATAGTCCGGCTTGCAGTACAGCTTCCCGCCGCGACAGTAGCACGAGTGGTTGAGCAGTACGCCGCACTCAGAGCAGGCCAGGCAGTGCGTGTGTGCGTGTGTGCGTGTGTGTGTGTGTGTGTGTGTGTGTGTGTGTGTGTGTGTGTGTGTGTGTGTGTGTGTGT